>JARLTB010000225.1:1917500-2082500 GCA_030141615.1 Unio pictorum
GAGGTAAATCAGCTATTCATAAACTTGCCGAAGAAACAAATGTCAAAACAGTTACCGCAGCAGACAAGTTATCAAGACAGGCAATATGGCAGATTTATCTACCACCGCCTAAACGAATCGAGTATGCTCATTTTGATATCATCAGGCAGATATATTATTCTCACCACATGATACTGTCAAGAGACGGACATACAAGTACGCGTTAAAGGTAGTTGATGTTGCCAGTAGATACAAAGAAACTGAGCCATTATCTACAAAACAGTGAAAGAGGTAGCTTCTGTGATTGAACGAATTTGTCGACGACGATCTTTTCAATGTCCAAATTTATTACAGGTTGATCCTGGCAAGGAATTTCAAGGTGCAGTATCATCGCTGATGAAGCAACATAACGTCACCAACACACGCGGTCATACTGCAATGCACCGCGATCAGACAATTGTTGAACTATTTAATCGAACACTTGCTGAGCAGTTATTTGGATATCAATACGCGAAGGACAAGACAAGAGATCTCATGAATGGGTTGCAAGACTAACAGGTGTGATAAAGGCAATAAATAACGAAATTACTCGAACAATCAATATTAAACCTATTAAGGAGATCACTAAAAATATATACCCGAAATAAATGATTTTCAAAATAAAAATATCTTGGTAATGTGACTGTCCGATATTTATATGATCCGGGTGAATTTGAGGGAGGTAGAAAAAGAGCTATTGATCCAGTCTGGACTGTCACATCACATTCTGGACTGTCACATCACACAAAATATCTTACATAACAAGATCCACGTGTATGATTACAAAAAGTGTTTGCTTTATCTTCTGACCAGAATATATGTGTGTGCGTTAGTGCATGTGTGTGAGAGAGCAGCCATTTTCGTCTATTCTGCATATGGAGTCCCTGATGCGACTTGGCATTGTTTTCAGTGTCATCGCGGCTACTCCTGTAACGTCACTGGTGCCATGATGTTTCAGAGTGTCCTTTCCCTTGGAACTATCAGCTGCGTGGAGAGAGGGACTCAGCTGCATGGGCACCAACTGATTCTTCATATCAATCTGCCCAAGCGTCGGCACAACACGGGTAGCAGCAGTTTACCCGTTATAAATCAATTGGTGTAGAGCCAGAGGGAGGGGGTGATTCCGACGGTGTAAGACTAACAGGTCTCACTCGAAAGCTACTGCCACCTCACGCTGAACAACCCCAAGACAGTAAATTGCCGTCCCGCCACAGTTGTTCTGCCTTGCTGGGTGCGTAAGGATTAAGGTACGCGAGTACCTGACCAAGAGGATTGCATCCATCAAAAAATAACAAACAAAACCAAACAAAACGACCTGCAATCCTCAAGATAAGTACTTGGAATATCCGGACCATGCTGAATGTACTCTCAGATGTTATCCAGGTAACTGGCGATGTTCAGAATACTTCAGTCATCAACGTCTATATCGTCTGAATCCATGTTCACATCGCGCAATACAGAAGACACGGCTACCAGATAAAGTTTTAAAGGAGAGGAAATAGTGCTGACAGAGTGTATACAGAGTCACAGTGTGGGTTCTGCGCAATGAGATCCACAATCGACATGCTCCTCTGCGTCAGTGACCTGCAGAACAAATGCAGAGAACAACACAAACCCCGTTTCCTGGCCTTTATAGACCTCCACAAGGCGTTCAATCGGGTCAGCAGAGACGGACTCTCCACAATCCTGGCGAAGATGTGATGCCCCCCACCCTTAAAGGTGCTAGGCATGATCCAGTCTTTCGACGATGACATAAGTCACCGCGTAGTACGATGGCTAAACGTCAGACCTCTTTAACACTCTCAGCGGAGTGAAACAGGGTTGTCCTCACCCCTACGCTCTTCTGCGTCTTCTTCGTGTCTTTCTCAATAACACCATTGGGATACCCACAAAAGGGATCTACCTGTACATGCGATCAGAGGGCTAACTGTTCAAAGTAGTACGGCTAAAGGCAAAGAGCAAAGTGTTTGAAGCAACCATCAATTCTTCGCATAGGCCTAAGCCACTGACACGGAATCTGCGTTACAGCACCTGATCAACCGCTTTGCTACAGCATGGGGTGAATTTGTGCTGACCATCAGTCTAAAGGAAAACAAACCGTGATGGCTCAGAACGCGGACACTTCAAGCATCATCGTCAACAACAACTACCTTGGGCTATACGGTCAGTTCACGTACCGCGGCTATACCATCGCTAACAATCTATCGCTAGATTCTGAGCCCAACACGTGGATTGAAAAGACATCATTAACTCTCTCCAAGCTGTTGCAGAGAGTGTGGAACAACACCATGCTGACCCTGAATACTAAGATCTCCGTATACCGTACCTGAGTGCTAAACACTCTCCTTTATGCCAGTGAAACCTGGACTCCGTATGCCACACAGGAAAAAAGACAATAAGACTTTCACATATGATGTATCTGACGCATATTCTGGATCACATGGTAACAAACAACGAGGTGCTTGAACGTGCCAAGATTCCCAGCAAGATTAACACTCCTCTGGCAACGTCGCCTCACATAACTGGGCCATATACGTCTAGACAGGCTCAGCTGGCTACATGCTCTGGGCACTGGAGTAAAAGACATCGAAGACAAGCTAAGCTTCCTAGCTGATGAAAAGCGATCTCGGAGGAAGAAGAAGCAGCTCCTCTCACACACGCCAGACTCAGCTTTCAAGTGCAGCAAGGACTGCCACTCTTTTGTCGGGCTACATTGCCACTACAGATGTTCCACAACCACCAGCCTGGATATATCTTATATAGGTGCACTTTCATAGTCTCTCGATGCTAACGGATACCAACAACAGCGGGATGAGAGAACCGATATCAACTTTCAGAATATTCAACCTGAGACGCCAGACCTTCTTGTAATTTTTGCCATACAGATTCACGAAAAGGAAGAAATTTCTTAATTGTTTCCATATTCTCTCGAGCTACTCTTGCTGTATAAGATTCCATAGCTCGTGCCATTATATTGATATACCCTAATAATCTAATTACAGCAGCAGAACGATTGCAACCTCAAAGAAACGCCACAAACAAAACATACAATCTTTTAAAAAGAATTAGAGGATAAAGTAACAAATATAAGCTAAACCAATTAGAGAAAGTCTCATCAGTTAGATGCTTTGGTTTGGCGTTATTGACCTTGTAGTTTTCGACTTCGTAAGAAGCTATATTTTTCAGAAATGACGTTTCAGCAATAGATCTGTTCAGCTTCTCTGCTGCTCATATACATTTATTCATTACAAAATATTCACAGTATGGCGATTTCATAACATTTAGTGAATGTTTTTATTTCTTCACGGTCATGACTAGTATGTCGCTTGAATTGTCATTGTGAGTATGTCAAATCACTATTAGGGTCTATATTTTTATTTGTTGCTGTATTTTCTTTCTCATGTTAAAGTTAAATTAATTTTCTAAATTGAGTTTTTAAACTCGAATACTTCATTGTATGACTTTGTTTTGTTTATTCACATACATTGTGTTCGTTTTCCTCACTTATTCCAAATTCCGTTCGGTTCCTATCATGTTACAATGCAAAAGAAAAGTTCACAGTCGAGGAAACCATATGAATATTGGATGGACGTGCCAAGAACAGCACATAGCTCGGCAGACGTAAATAAATGTTTGAGTGTTAGATACGCTTTTATTTATACATTTTGCTCATGGATGTAAACTACAGTGATAAATAAAGATAGCGTTGTAAAATTACAGATTATATTTTAAGATATTTAGATTGTGTAGGTTATATAAATAACCGTTCTTACGAATTTGCTCTTAGTTTCATTGCATAGATCGGTAAGGTGGTTCTTAAGAATAATTAAGTCGTTTCCCAATGGCTTAGATCAGGTCAGTTCTTTTATGGTGCGGGATATTTAAAGAATGTCTCTTAGCAAGTTGAAGCAAACTGCGTTTGCACTCATTACGCTGGTACACAAGGACGTTGAGAAGGACAAGAATTTTCATTATTTCCTTTCTTCTTTTTGTATCATCAGTCTAGATATGCATTTTATTTTGTGTTTAGATATTATTTCGAGAAAACATTTATTTGGATTATTCATTGGATTTGCAAAGTGTTTATTGGACTGAAATTTATTAAGAGAGTATTGCATATTTATTCAAAGGAATTGTGGACAATGTCGTTGTGATAAATCAGGACTGTTCGCAGGCCAGTACATCCAAGGATCTGAAACTCGGAACACTTGATTCTTTAGGACGTGTTTGGGGTTGGTTTAGTATTGTTTCGGATTTTATGTATAATATTGCTGGTTTCTCTTCAATTTGTTTTGTAGAACATTGATAATAAAATTATTTACTTTACTATACGTGCAGGTGTTTGCTTTTTTGTGTTAGTTTATGACCACAGTGTCGTAACATAAGTAAAATGAGACAACTTGAAGGACTAATAACGATTCGAGTGTCAGCGATAATTTCCACGTTAAAGACTAAACCTGCACGACAATCATGTATTACTACTATATTTAAATGCTATGGAAATTCACAAAAAAAGGCTTTCTGCGACGAGTTCAGAAAAAAAACTGATTTTGTTTTGTTAGGATTTGATTATATTGTATTTTTAGTTATTCGTTTTGATGCTTGTCCCTATGGGCTGTTTGCAACTGTAATCAGCATCAAGTATAAACCATATAAAATATACAAAAATATTTGTATGTTTTGTAGATCTAATTTGCTCTCAATTTGAGAATTGCTGTATAGCAATCTTTGTACTTGGGATGTGATAATTCATTCATAAAATTTAAAATAAGAAAATTGACGTAGACTAATGTAAGCACGTTTCACTTTTAAGGGTTTTATTCCTTATTCTTTAGGAAGATAGTCACTGGAAAATGTTTCATATATTTCCGTACAAAGAAAACTGTCTCCCCTGGGGTATCCTTCAGTTGCGTTGTAACCGAGAATATATTTTCACATATATAAATAAATAAAGCCATTTCATTACTCATGTATCAATCAAATTACGGATAGTGTTCGTGGAGCTTATTTACGAGAAACAAGGTGCTTCACAGTATAATTAAAGCTAACGGTTCAGACATAATGAAATCTACCAGTTATTCGTCTTTCTCAGGATTCTATCGCAAGCATTTCCATGAAAATGTGCCCCCAGATTGTGTCCAATAAAATACATTCTCGTTAAGTAGTGTCAGTTTGCTACATCGAAGGTTTTACCATATATTCTTCCTTCCCGGGATTATCTCGCAAGCATATCCAAGCACATGTGCTCCCAGATTGTGTAAAAAAAAATACATTCTCGTTAATTAGTTTCAATTTGCTACATCGAAGTTTTTCTATAACTTCGACAGTAGCGCCCCTACCACACGTGTGTTTGCGTGAACAAGCAGCAGAGAGGGTGAACAGACCAACTTTTTCTAGGCGTCAATTTAGTAAACTAAGGCTTCCTTGAAAATACTTTTTCAGGCGTCAATTTAGTAAACTGAGGTTTCCTTGAAAATACTTAATTAATTTTTAATAATAATTTGAGCAAAGAATGAAAAAAAAAAGACGCCATTTAGTTGACGTTCACAATCTCGGCTGCTAATGCGCTAATAATTTTTTTACGATGAAAGTCTTTAAGACGAAAATCCTTTCAGGATGAAAGTCTTTAGGACTTTACAAACAAACTAATTTGCAAAACTTCACCTCGTAGATCAATTAAATTATTAGATTGGTCAGTGAGTTTCAAATTAATTCTCGTTAACAAATCATTATGACATCGCATATAGACTAGATTAGTTGGGTCTTCAATAATTAGAAATCCTGGAGGAGCCGTTGGTGCAAATGAGTATAAAATATATCCTTGCTGAGCTTGATTTGATTGTTCGAGATTTATTTGATAATTTCCTTCGATAACGTCACATACTAAATTGAGCGCAATCACCGTTGAAATATTCACATTGTTCGGAGCAATATGTCTACCGCCGCCTTCTGGATCATTATTAAATTTCAGAATATTTGCTGTAGGATTCTTCGATTTTTTCCAATTATCGTGGATTCTTTTGAACCCAATATCAATAGCATCGTCAAGTTGTTTCTTTAGTTTATCCGGGTTATATCCAGGGATTTTAAAATCTTTAATCTCTGTTTTATTAATTTTGTATTCCTTCGTAAATTCATTAAATGCCTTCTCATTATTCAATACTTCATTAATAATTGACGAGTGGTATATTTTCATATCATAGATGATTTTATTACCTGTTTCTACGATGTTGATAAACTCGTCTTTAGTGAGAGAGCCGGATTTAAGAGATATTAACAGTAGTGAAAAATCATTATTCATATTTCTTAAATTTGCTGAAATTTCGATAGTATAAGAAAAAAGTGGATCAACGAAATTTTTCCTTAAGATATCAAAGATAGGACCAAAGGGGGTGGGTGTGGGGGTGGGAGAGAAATTACGGGGACTATAATCTTGATAACTCTTGACTTCATTGACGGGTTTTATTTTGTTGGTGATATAATCGGATTTTTTAGGTTCGGGTGGAAAATCCTTCGAATTTTCTCGCGAGTTATCCGGTGGTAATTCAGGCCATCCTAACACTGATCTTATAGAACTCTGATAAATATCTACAACATATCCAGGGGAATTAATCTCGATAGCAGATGATAACGTCGGCTCGTGAACTGTTATAGCGATTTTTGATTCTTTTCCAGTGAGAGATTTTATTCTGCGTTGAAATTCAGCGTTGATCTGTTCGATTTGATATGACCCAGTTGGTAACGAGACAACGTTCCAGTCTGGGGTTCCATCTTCACGATTTTTCCACGCGAACACCAAGGAATTATTTGGTTGTTGACCACCAAATGCTACCGATCTAATATTAGGCCAGCTATGATACACTCGTAGTTTTGCTAGTGCGATCTCGCTCACGGGAACGGGAATCGGGAAATTCACACTAAATTCAGGACGCGTTGAGGTTACTGATATCGTGCTTGTTTTCACCGGTGTTGTATTCTCTACTATTTGTTGAAGTAGTTCTTGCGGTGATGTCATTATTATTATCATTTCTCTCTCATTTTAGCATTGTTGTTTTATACAATTCCGCCATCGTTGAAAATTCACTATCTGATATTGTTGTGTCATCGAGTGATGATGATATCAACGAGGATAGTTGTGAGTAACCGGCAGATGCAATATGAAATTTTATTATATAATTATGTAGTTTACTCTGGCTACACGATGATAGTTTTTTTGTGATCCCGGTTAATATCCCGGCGATTGTAGCTATCGAAGAAATAACTATTGGTACTACAACCGGAGCAACCATAACCACTGAAGATAGTATTATTCCAGCAGCAGTGATTACTCCAGACACCGAGTAAACGGTGATATCAACTGCGGTTATTCTTCTTTGGTATTTTTTTATTTTTATTTGATACTCCTCACAGAGTGAGTTGAGTTTAGTTTGAAATTCTCTGACTTGATCATAGCGATACTGATTCGATGATGGAGTCATTTTATTTTAAAAGCGCTAGCATTTTCAATTGCGAAATCCGAAGGATTTTCCTTTCAGTTTAATTGTTTACTTAAATCCACTACGAATTCTACGTACCACGTTACTGAAACCCTGGCTAGATTTCTATCTGTAGTCGTTATCGTGAATTGTTCAGTTGTATCCTTGTCGATGATCGTTGATATCGTATTATTGACTCCAGATGAACTACTTGATGATATATTGAATTGAGTCGGTGATACTATTGTTAATCGATAAATACCCTTGACTGCTGCGGTTATGTTTAAAATGTTATTTGTGGGAGTCCACATAAATGAACCGTGTTGAATCGTGTATACTACGTTGTTGACAATAGATTTATCATGAGGAATTTTTGTTTTTTCAACAATACTTATCATCCTCGTTGCATCATCCTTTATTGCGTTGTTGAATGTTTTAAGCTCATCGATGGATTTTTTAATATTAGGAAGAGTTATTTCAACTTTATCAAACGGGGTTACAATAAATTTATCAACGATGTTTTTACGAAACATTGAAAACTGTCTCACGTGTTTATCATATTCGGATTGAAGAGTTGTTAGTTCCAACAAAGAATCTTTTATTGTGGTGAGTTTTGGTGCCGTTACTGGTGGATTTCCAAAAAATTCTAGTATGGGTTTATCAATCTGGTCAATTGTATTTCTTTGTGTTTCACTAAACTGGTTAAATACAACTATATGATCGTCATACTTATCATTGAGTGATTTCAATGAATTCGCCGTGTTATCGACTGTTGTTAGTTTATCCGTAATTGTTGAAACAAGTACACCTGGTTTGAGTTTACCCTCATCAGAAAATAACGCGATAGTATCCTCTGCTGCGTCTCGTTGTTTAACCAAAATATCATTAAGAGAGATATTACTACTTTTCAACTTACCCTGACGATCTTGAAATACAACTATTTCACCAGGATCAACATTTGCTAGGTTTAATATTTCAGCTATTTCATCTTCGATTAGTTTTTTAATATCCTTGTTATCAACGGTTTCAACTCCACTATCAGGTTTCTTCAGCGATGATAAAGGTCGTCCCCAAATATCAATCATTATTATAGAAATATTTTTATCGTTTAAATTCGTAGAATTTTTAATTGATGGATTTCATCATGGATTTCTAATCCTATGGATTTTCAATCCAACGACCGCTAGTATACTCATTCACTACTATATGAGGTGGTTTTAAAGATTCCTTTGAAATAGCATCAAGTACGTTTAATACTTCATTGCCACATATTGGAGGATCAATTATTGTTTGTGTTGGAAGTGTTGAATACAAAATTGGAAATCTTTTAAATTTCTTAATATAATTGATAAATTCTTTCGGCGGCGCTAATCCATATGAATCGAAATAAACAATCCCACGAGGATCAATCGCATACGCAACCCAATGAGTTCCAGGTCCAGAGCTATTATCTAAATTGATAATCCCAGTTTCAACGTGATTTGGTTGTGCTGGTAACTGATCTTTCATAAAAACACCTCTGAAATTTTTTATTTTTAATTTTTTAGCGGTGTCAATTAAATCAAAATTAGACATTGGAACTATCGGTTTGGAAATCGAAGATTCCCGAACTATATCGTTCCTGGAATTCGAAGACCCTTTCCGCTGTACCATGAACTCGGGGTTCCTGGTAGTCTTAGACCCTTTCCTTTTTTTTTATAACCCTTTCCAGTTGCCTTTTTCAACGCCATTCCTGCTGCGGTACCAATAGCTCCTAACGCTGCCGCCTTCGCCACCGCTGGGGCCGCTGCGGCAATCAATCCTGGAATCAACCCTAACAACGGGAATATACCACCAGTCTTTTCCATGTTACGGATCGCGTTTGTAGAAAGAGTAACCTGAACTCCCTTTTTTTCTTCCAACGCTTTATTAAAATGATTAACCTGAGTTTTTGTTAGCGATAGTTTATTCCCTCCGCCATTCATCTGATTAAATTTCAGCGTTATTGTGGTTCCACATTGCTTAGCTGATTTAGATTGTAATTTTTTTATTTGACCAGGTGTCAATGTGACATTGATATTACTATACGACATTATACAAAATAGATTGATTCTAAATTCAATTATAGATTTAGAAAATCTTATAGATTTTCTACTGGTGCATCTACCAATCTCATTCGTCCACCAACACCCTCGAGTATCATTGATTTATCACTAAGAATAACAGCAACCGCTCTATAATTAACAATACCAGCAGGACGGGTTACACGAGCTCGGAAGTGTATATCAACTACGGACTGTTTCATCAAGTCAAGATGTTCTAGGGAAAAGTAATAAATCGGATACAGACCTTTAAAATCCAATTGTGATATTTGTAGACCAGTATCTACATTTTGATCACGTCCCATAAATGATAGCAATCGATGATAAACTCATGCAATGTGGTTATTTTCATAGTTAAGTTGTATATCCTCTGATGGTTCTTGTTGTCCGTTTATTTTTAATGAAACTTCATTACATCCGATTTGATCAAATATCATATGAGAACGTTCTTGATTATCCAATCGCTCTTTATCCTGTAGAGCAATAAAAATATGCCGTGGAGCTGAAACACCCTGTCGTGCTGCCAAATGCCATGTAAGTGTACCATCAATATTAGAATCTATAGTATCTGTTGATGTTGTCAACCAGCTTAATAATCTCTTTCCCCCTTGATCCATAAATGATAGCAACCGTGGTTCTACTGACAATGATGGAGTCAACACTGGCATCCATAGTGATAGTTTTGATAAAATGACTTTACCCGCAGCACCGCCAATGCGCCAGATTGCATTATTATCATCACCTTTTCGCACTAGTGCTACAGTATGCTTTACTCCATAAATAACTTTTCTGACATTTCTACAGAATCCAAATATATGATGGAGCGGAATCGCACATGAAAATCGTCGACGATCTCCTTGTAATGTTGCTATTCTTGTTGCAGCTCCTAGATTGAAATTCTCATCATTGTTTATAATCATATCCTCAATACCACCAGCAAGACCAGCACCAGGACCAGCAAAAGCAGCAGGAGCAGCACCAACACCACGATCATTTGGTTGTCTTATAACAAATGGATTTTTTCCCGCTGTATTTTTAACATCCTTTGCAAACATCATAGATGGACCGGCCGATCTTGTATAATCGTCAGAGTATCTTGCTAGCCCTAGTATTGTTGTTGCTACATCAACTTCACGTTCAATAGATTCGATTTCTTTTCCATCAATGAGATATCTAGCACTTTCAAATAATGCCATGATACCATTATTGACAAAACCGACTTGGATATTAGCTGCATATGGTGTATTAGCTACAACATCTGTTACAAGTTCACCTTCGACTTCAATAAAGGCTTCAGCGGGTAAAAAGTATTTACTTGTATCATGAACTTGAAGTTCAATTCTTCCTCGAAGATTAGGTTGCACTGCGTGATAAGCAAAAAATTGATAATCGCGTACAGAGGTATCTTTGAGCACTGGGGCTTCCATGTCAAATGCAACATCAGGGTTTTGTTTGAACATTTTTATTATATACCCGTTGGTCTAAATCAAAATAATTTTTATAAATTAATTATTTAGTTGAGTGTATTTAATAATGAAAATATCTGAAAATGTAAGTGGAAACATTAATGTTTCTAGAATCACAAGTGATTCTGGCACAAGTGATTCTGATTCTGATTCTGATTCTATCACTAGAAATACTAATACTAGAATCATAAGTGATTCTGACACTAGAAATATTTCTGATTCTGATCCTGACATTTTAAAAATAAACATAAAAACTGAGAATCCTATTCAAATAAATGATTCTAGAACAAGTAATTCTACCGTAAGAAGCGCTGCAATAACTATAATATTTGGAAATCCTTTCCAAATAAATATTTCAGACGCTGATGATGATTCTATCGCCTACGAGCCCCCCCTCTAAGCCCACTTCCGGCTATCATATTTGCTGTTATATTATCCTGAAGTGACGAAGTCACTAGCGATTGTAGTTTTTTATCTACTGCGTTATTTATTATTTTACTAACCCCAGCCGGCATTACCGTGGTAGATGGTAAAACACTTGTGTTAGAAATGCTAGCATTTCTGGTTCTAGGTTTTGAAATTCTTCCACGAACTAGTGTTGTTAGTTTATCCCTTGCGGCTGAAAATGCCTTACTAGCAAGATCACCAACAGCGTTAATACCCTTATCTCGGATAACATCAATTGCTTTCATTGATAATTGTTTTGCAAACGGAGCCACTTTTGGAGCCATTCTTGAAAAAAATCCCATTATAGTATTACCGAGACCATCTCCATAGTATACTCGGTATGTTGGTAATCTTGAGTTTACCACGTAGACATTCGTTGGTTTATCATGGTTGTAGTGTATGATCATTCTATATATACAAAAACACTAGTGTTTTTTCAATTATCTAATCGCTATGATAACCAGGAAAATTCGTAGAATTTTCTACTAACTCTTCAATGAAATCTCTATATGTTGCAATATTCATAATACCACCTTGAAATAATCTTCTACAGATATCAGCTGCTTCATTGATTATTTCTGGTGAGTTATTCCCGGCTCGTTTTCCTCCTACGAGTACTTCTAATCGTGCTATATCGCTAAGAATATTACCAGGACAAGAAATACTTGTATTTCCAACATTAGAGTTTTCAACTCTTGAGTGAAAATCCATAGGATTTTGAAAGCCACTACCAGTTTTTGAATATCCTTCTCCTTTATACTTTTTAATCCCCTGCAGAAAGTTTATATACGACTGTTCTTCCTTCCTCCTTTCAGTAAGATTCTTAATATTCTTCTTCATTTTATATATCCAACTATACCAGTCATCTTGTGATATATTACTATCCTTATACTCTTTTTTGAGTATTTCCCCCCTTATATTATAGCTTTTAGCAGCAAACTCACCAAAGGTGATGTAATCTTCAGGTTTTTTAAATTGAAATTCTTGTATTTCTAATACAATACCAGGTTTGATTTTATCTATAAAGGAAACACGACTCTTCGTGGAAACAGCTCCCTCTTCTTCCTCCTCTTCCTCTTCTTTTTCCTCTTGAAATTCTTCAGGTTCAAATGGTTCAGCTGGTGGTGAGGAAATATCAATATCACCTAATCGTTCAACTTCTTCCTGAAGTTCTCGTTCTCGTCTTGCAGTAGTTATTATATCACCTGGAAGTGTTTTTAATGATTTTTTGGTTTGTTTAGTCCGTTTTGCTATTTTCTCCAACACAGGGAGAAGAGGCTTCTCTGTTCGTTCCCCCTCTTTAGGGACATCTCCGTATATCGCCCGTTCAGTTGCTGTTTTCACACCCTCAGTTGCACTAACAATAGGTTTGAAGAGTTGCTCTGTATCCTCTGTGAAGTCAGTTTGAAGTAATTGCCGTTGTTGAAGTTTTTCACGTATACTATCACGTAGGGGTAATATTTTCCGGATAGCGCTAAGCCTTTCTCTAGCTAATCTCGTTGTTAATGATTCTCCTACCATTATTGAAAGAGTATTACTATTGTCAAATTAGAAATGCAAAGCATTTCATTGCAATTTTTAATTAGAAATGCAAAGCATTTCATTGCAAAGCATTTCTTTGCAAAGCATTTCATCAAAGATTTTTAAGTAAAAGAAAAATCACTAACCTAAAAATGCAAAGCATTTTAATACTTCCTTGTTATTGTACTGAGTCACACACATAATTTTACTTCCTCGTTTGCACAGGTAACATGTTATACATGTTATGTACATGTTATATACCGTACTGGTTATACAAACAAAGGAGGCTCTCTACGCGTGGGGCTCATCACCTTCAGAGTTTTCCATCAACGTTTTTAATTGTCTCACTTTACAATTAATAATTTTTTTTTGGTCATATTCTAAGCCTAATTGCTTTCGTACACGCTCAACGATGTTACATAATGGTACGAATACAGTAATATCTTCAGTATTTACTAAACTCTCACGTATAAACTTTTGGATCTTTTTAGTTAAAAAATATTTTTTAGCTAGGACATATTTTCCTGTCTGTTCTGCAAATTGTATATCTTCGAAATCGGTCATAATTTGATCACAATCCAAACCTGAACATAATTTTATATTTTGATCCTTAAGTTTGTTGATTTCAATAATAATCAATTTGAGATTTTCAAGATTCATATATATATATAAATATATTTGTTCAAAATGAATTCTGGATACACTAAGGTGTTGAGCATCTTAGTATACCCAGAAGCTTAATGCGATTATAGGTGATTATGATTATATACAATATAATGGATGACGACGGCACAATAACCCCTGATCTAGTGTAGTAGGCGGTTATATACGGTTTGGTTTTACTATTAATAGTATTTACCAGTTAGACACATAGGACGGTACAACAATAGATTATAGGTGAATGAATTGATTTTCAATGACAATGGATGACGACGGTACAATAACCCCTGATCTAGTGGGTAGGTGGTTATATACATATAGGACGGCACAACAATAGATTATAGGTGAATGAATTGATTTTCAATGACAATGGATGACGCGGGCTATTCTACATTCAAGTGTAAACCAAAACCGCAAAATCAAAACTTTGGTTTTGAATGTCAATAATAACGTTCATACCACGTGTGACGGTGTGGTTTTGGTTTACACTTGAATTTCGGCTAAATGCCCAATTATAATAAAGACGAATTTGTATATATACACTCATTACGACGAGGTGATATAAAAGAGGTGTAGTGATTGTAATTATTTGTTTGTTTATTAGCGATCACTGACAATGTTGAAAACACGCATAATACTTGAAACAGACATTAAAAAAAATGTTTAAATACGACGTGTATATGAAACAGTTCTGTTAATACTTGAAAAAAGACAAAATTGATTGTGTTTTGTTCAGATTCATAATAGCGAAACTAACCAATCAAAATCAATGTTAGAAACGCTAGCGTTTCCATGTTTAAGATCCGTAACTCTGTCGCTGATGATTTGTCACACGCGTTATACCTAACGGAGTTATCTCCCATGTGAAATTGCAAAATTGAAGATTTTCAATGGAAATTCTTTCACAATTTCACGAAGCAATTTCCAATGCAAATTATACATAAACAAACCGAATTTTGTTTTTTAAATACTTTGAAAAAGCGGTCTTATAAATTCCATCTGCTACTTTTTGTACCGAGGAGGTGTGAATATCGAAATACTTACCAGCTTCTGACATTGATTGAAATACCATCTCCTTGTTGTCAATATTAATTGACTTTACTGGTCTCTTCCCAATTGATTTACAAGTACCAGTATTTCCAGATGCAGTATTCTCACTTTGTGTAACAGCTCGTAAATTATTCAAAGAATTATGTGTCCTAATACCATCAATATGATCAATAACAAAACCATCCTTAATTGATCCATTATAAACTTCATAAACGAAACGGTGATTGAGATATATTTTCCTTCCAACTCTAAAGATCAAATATCCCATACCATTATCCCACCCAATTGGCTTCTTATTTTTACAATGTCTAACAACACCATCACGAGAAGCTTCGTATTTTTCAATAACAGGATGTCTTTGAAATTCTTGGCTCATTTATATATAATATATCTATTTGTCTAATTCGTTAATTGGCTGAATTATAACATTGGCAAATCTTTTTATATAGTCAGCCGCGTTTTTTATGACGTTGTCAGAGTCAGAAACGCTAGCGTTTTTCTTCAATACTCGCTTGTCATAATAACGTTTTAACTCTCTATAACGCTTACCCCCGCAATTAATGCATAACTGCGACTTGCCTCTTACACCTACCCCACAATGCAAGCATGGTAAAGGCCCCTCCGAACCATTTCTAACACTCTGCATATGATACCCACAGAATTCATTTCTGCATGATTTGTTACATGGAGTCTTTGATCCAATCATAAGCCATTTGCAATGATTCATTATATAAAAAACTTTCTATTTAAATACTTGTTTTAATTATAATATGAAGGAATTCAAGAGATTATCGAAAATTAAGCCTTGGAAAAATGCTAGATTTAATCTCGATAGAATCTCTAATATACCTAAAAGTCTAGTAGATGACAAACCACTGCTGAGTAAAATCAGCGACTGTTTTAATGAGTTTAAGCGTGATGGAGCATCTCATGCGTGGTCGACATTTCGAATTATTGGTGTACCCGTAATTGATGCTACTATGAACGATACAAGAGCAGCTGAGATACTTTCACACATTGGCAAGAAATCCAAGGGATTTCTGCAGAGGTATTTTTTTAGAATAAAATTCATTATCGAAGAGGAAGGTGAATGGATTATCAGAGATAAATTTGAACCAATCCTAAGAAACCCTAACGTTTCTAAGGATAAAAAATTTGTTATTGTGAGTAGAGATTCCAAACCAGGAATTCTAACTGGAATTGATAGACCATACTATGAGAAATCTTACCCTGTAACAGCAGTTGTTTACGGAATATATCAGCTAAATGATAAGCCAAGTATTGCAAAACTAGCACCTGTGAAAACGTCGTCGTCATTAAATTGTGTAGCAACACGAGTAATAGAACACTTTACAAATTCCCTCCGAGGAAATAAACTAACTGATCTACGAAGAAAAAAAATAACCGAATGGGAACTAACAGTGAATCAACATGGAGCAAGGATTACCGATATAGCTAAATTAGAAGCATTATTAAAATTTCCAATATCGGTAGCAACGATAACCGGAGAAGTATTATACGAACCGAAATATCAATCGCGAGGAGCTCCAATTGAAATTATTGATCATAACAAACACGCGTGGACACCCGCGGTAAATATATTTCCACGAGAAAGAACTGTTCGATATATCCCTAAAGAATTTTCTAGGGATGGTTTAAAAAATGAATATCATTTTAATGAAAGGAAATTATTTGATGCTATTTACGCGTTAACCAAAGACGACCCTGTGTCAGTATGGTTACTCAGTAGTAATGATCATTCGGAAATAGGATTTGATCAGTTTGTAAAACCAAATGGCGAATTATATCGAACTGAAGAATTAGATACTAGAATGAAAAATATCGCTAAAGAATTTTCAGAGGAAAACGCTAGCGTTTCTACTGTAGAAAAACTACTTACGGATAGTTTTACAATTACATCAGTAGTAGCTCACTTCGCACGAGAAAAGAATTCATGGCGTCCAGCACGAAATAATTTTCTGGAGGACGTGAAGTCGAGTTGCGTCGAATTTGGTCATGGAGGATTGTGGAATACGAAATACTCACGTGATGGTATGATTTCAATTGATATATCCGCGTGTTATCCTGGAAGTTTTCTCGGGTATGGAGAATGCTCTGAGTATTTCAAACGATTTGGACATCCCACACATGAAATGACTCGTGTTGCGATTAATGGTTGTTTGCCTGATTTTGATTTAACCGGATTTGCTCGTGTGATATCATTTAACCTCGCTATAGGGTTACATCCGTGTAGTTATATTTGGCTCGGTAGACATATGTATGAAAAAGCGTGGATGCCAATAGTGCTATTGAGATATATGTTAGATAGTGGTATGTTAACATCGTTAATTGTTGGTGAAGCGATTATTTGTTATAACGCTCAGAAAGATGTTTGGTTACCAAAACCCGATCTAGAAAAAATAATTAATGAAGAACGAAAACAATTGGAAGATTGCAGCGAAGAATATATCATAGATTGGTCTAAAAAACTATTCGAGGGTAAGAATAGAGAGGCTAAAGATCTCGGACGAAAAATAATCGGTAAATTCACTCAAGGTGGAAGATTTGACAATGCAAAATACTCTTCGAGATTAATTACAGACGATGAAGAATACAATTTTATCATAGCCGATTTAATAAAAAAAGGGAAATTTGTAACCCGTAAGAACGCTTTTCTATCAGGGGAATTAGATGAGGAAGCTTACAAATCTGCGAGCGGAACTAATAATGTTTGGGTAGATGATGTCCTTCGATCAAATGGTAAGAAACTAGGTACGGTTGTTACCTACTGTGATGGAAAAAGTTGTCAATACACACATTTGAGAAGTTCTATGTTAGCCTATTCTATTATTAATCTATTTTCGATGATAAATAGATTTCCTAATACCGCGGTTAGAGTAGCTACTGATTCGATGTATATACATGAAAAATATAAATCAGATGTAGCTAAATTCACAGATCCTAAAGAAGTGTGGGGAAATTGGAGGTTTAAAAAAGAAATACTACATGAGTATTGTAAATCCGCAGACGTTGCTATGGATGATAAATATATTTGTTATGAAATTGAAAATGCTAGCATTTCTACTGCACCGCCCGTATCCGATCCAATTTGTAGATACAAGACAGTTTATTTAAACGGTTGTGGAGGGTCAGGAAAGACAACTCGTGCAATCGAATTATTTCGTCAGTCAACAATGCTTGTGTTAACACCAACTCACAGACTTGCCAGAGAGATGATAGCGCGTGGAGTAAAAGCCTGTACCTATCACAGCTTCTTTCGATGGAAAGGTGATAATTGGACTCCTGATCGAATGGGCGATAAATTCATTCCTGAAATAATAATCTGGGATGAAATATGCACGGTATCGTTGACAGTATTACAGATATTTCTATCATGGTTATTGACAAAAAACACAAAAGTTGTCATGTGCGGGGATCACGGCCAACCACAACCATTTGTTGGTGGATCTCCACATGAATGGTTAAAGGGTTTTGTAGATTATTATGAAGAGATTAATACAGACCATAGATCACTTGATGAACAATTACGAGAATTCAAAGCGCTAATTAGATTACAACCTGATAAAATCCAATGTGAAATAGCGCGTGAAATAATCTCTGAAACTCCCATGAAGGAATTTTGGGAAATGTGGAAGCCAAATGATTTAATAATCGCGAGTAGAAAAATAGTCAGAGACGCACTTCAGATGAAGTTGTTTGAATTGCATAAGTGTAAATTTGCAACACTTCCAGTACCACTCTGTTATAGACCTAAGGATACACGAAAGCAGAATATCGACGTTGACATTCCTGGACAACAACAAAAGCAGAATTTAGTATTAAATGATATTGTGTTGGTTGATATCAGCGTCGTCGAAGATGCATTGGGGAACTCTGATAAATCCCCATGGACGTTAGGTTATGCAGCAACAATACATTCTTCACAGGGATTGACTATATCCGATACAACTCTTTGGATAGTAGATAATCGCATTGAGTGGTCAAATTTAGTTTATCTCGCAGTATCCAGAGTACGACGGATAAATCAACTTCGAAGAATTGTTTTCGATGATGAAATCATTAATGATGAAATCATTAGTGACGATATAATCAGAAAAAAACTCTCTGACTATAAACAACAGGATAAAAAAAATAAACGAGAATTTGACATTGATGCTGAATTAATTAAGAAGCTGAAACAACAACAGAATAATCACTGCGCGAGTTGTAATTGTATAATGAATTGGAATTGGTCGGATAAAGATTCTCGCCAATTCACCGTAGATAGAAAAGATAACAATCTCGGTCATGTCAGAGATAATGTGATGCTGACTTGTCTTGAGTGCAACAGACGCAGAGGTGCTAATTAAGACCACGCGGTGGTAATTGAGTATCCTCAGGAATCACTTGTAATTGTTCGCGTGTAAAACCCCGCTGAGGAGCAGTTGAATCCAGTCTATAGATTGGAGGTCTACCCGTAGATCGTGTTATACCGGATATCCTATGCGTAGTGACACTCCAAATAGGATCGGTAGCTCTTTTTTTACCACCCTCAAGCTCTCCTGGTTCATATAAGTACCTTACAATGACATTACTACCAAGAATTGGTTCTTTTTGTGAAATTCCTTGGATTTCCATTTTGATAGACGCTTTCTTAATAGCGTTGACAGGTTTCATATTAATTGTTCTAGTAATCTCATTATTGATTGCGGTAACTACACCTGGTAATCTCTTGACCCATTCACGGGATCGTTTATCCTGGATGAATTCTTTCGCGTATTGATATCCAAATAACCGCTCAGCAAGGGTTTTATTAAACCGTTCAACAATTGCCTGATCGCGATGTAGCGCAGTGTGTCCTCGTCTGATGGCGACATTATGATGTTTCATCGTAGATGTAACAACACCTTGAAATTCCTTGCCAGGATCAACTTGTAACAGATTTGGCCAGCGCAGAGGACCTCGTCGATAAATTTTTTCAAATGCAGAAGCTACTTCAGTAGATGATTTTGTTTTTAACGGTTCTGCTTCTTTGTATCGACTTGCAATATCAACTAACGTTAACGCATATTTGTAACCATTGTCATGCGGCAGAAATAGTATATCAGCTTGATGAACTTCATTAGGCGTTGTCACATCAAAATGCGAGTAATTAATTTGTTTAGGCGCTGGTAGATAAATTTGCCATATTGCCTGTTTAGATAACCAGTTTGCCGCTGTAGTTTTTTTCACCTTTGATGCACTAGCTAGTTTATTGATTGCTGCGTAACCTCTCCAGTATCCCCTCGGAGAATAGTAAATAGATTCCATATTATTAATTATCCAGCTCCAAGCATCAATTTACCCTTCATAGCAGAATTTACCAACCACGAAGCCAATTTTTCTTTGAAGGATTTATCAGGAATAGCATTTAACGCATGAATTAATTTTACATCTGCGAGATGTCTGTGTTGAAGATTGCTGCTTTTATAAGCGACATCATGAATGACACGCCTTATCAATAGCGTTTATTGGATACTCGCCGGGTCGGGGCTGATTTTGATCATCAAGTCTGATATCTAATCGTGTCCCCGGTCCACAGTAGCTATATCCTGGAAGGTGCTTTTCTCCTGGATACTTTGCCCACGGTGTTCCAGGGAGTTTTGCTAACTTGGCTGCAATATCACCTCCTCGTTTTTTTTTAGAAAATTCGAAGAATTTTTAGAAGTAAATCTAAATTTCTTTGTACTACATTGTACACACTTACCAGAAAGCGCTGATCGATTATTTTTCGTTGTAATCGTTGTCAAATCATTTGTGCCAGTACGCATCCTACATTTCACACAATATAAATCCATAATTATATATATAACAGCATGAATGTAATTGATTATTCAGCTACGAGACGACGGGAACCTATTAAACACAATGCAATGTTACCAAATTCTATTCGCGCAATTATCATCGGACCATCTGGAAGTGGTAAAACACAATTACTACTTAATTTGATAACGAGATGGATGAAGTGGGATAAATTGTACATGATTGCTCCGAGTGTAGATGATCAGCGATGTTATGAAGTGTTAAAAGATTTTAACGAAGCCGCGCAAGAAATTAACGGCGATGGTGTTATTGAGTTTATAACCGATATCGAAGAGGCACCTAGTATTGACTCCATTGACGGAAGTATTAACAATTTAGTCGTATATGATGATATCATGTTAGATAATCAAAAAAATCCTGCTAGAATATTTTCCCGAGGGCGTCACAAAAACACCGACGTGATATATATCACTCAACGTTACACTCAAATACCAAAAGTAATCCGAGATAACTGCAATATGCTGTGTGTATTTAACGGAGTTGATACTCATACTCTTAGAAATATTTGGCAAACTTGGTGCGGTGGCGATATGGATCATAATCGGTTTAGAAATTTCTTTAGCCACGCTCAGTCAATCCCACACGGATTTGTGACGATAAATTTATCAGACCCTCGGACAAGATATCGTGTCGGACTTGATCAAATATTTAGTTAGCGCATTAGCAGCCGAGATTGTGAACGTCAACTAAATGGCGTCTTTTTTTTTTCATTCTTTGCTCAAATTATTATTAAAAATTAATTAAGTATTTTCAAGGAAACCTCAGTTTACTAAATTGACGCCTGAAAAAGTATTTTCAAGGAAGCCTTAGTTTACTAAATTGACGCCTAGAAAAAGTTGGTCTGTTCACCCTCTCTGCTGCTGAACATGATCATAGCATGCTTCCTTTGCACCCTTAACCCAGTCAACTAGAAAAACATTCACGTCTTCCTGATTAAATACTGGGATATTTCGAATGTTAATATTGTTTATAGAAACTCTCTTTTTTTTGCATAGTGTTGTTTTATATATATATATATATATATATATATATATATATATATATATATATATATATATATATATATATATATATATATATGTGTGTGTGTGGCTTGTTACTATTTACCATGTTTGAATACAGTCTAGACTTTTTTGTCACTGTGGCTGGTGGTTCCTTATAAAAATCTGAAAACACGTATCATGACACATTTGATCTGTATATACTAATCCATTATGTTATAACGATAAGAAAAACATAGATAGAACTGAGGTTTTTGAGCTTTCATATGTTTTTTTTTATTTTCCTGCTGAAGACAATTTGTGCATTACGCAATAAAGATTATAACCCGTTAGTTGGGTTGCTGACGTCTATATAAGTATACAAGCAGGCAGCTAAGTCAAATGATTGTGCTGTTTGTTGAAATCATTTTCAGAATAACATAATTGATTTTGTTTCCTTTCCGTGTGGATAAACTCTTTCCATATAACATATATTCCACCTTTTGTAAAGATATTCATTTAGAAACATTGTTTTCTCATGACAACATGAAAATAAGGAGCGCTTTGTCTTTTGATTGAGTCATGTCCTTAAGCACTGAGAGCAATAAATGACTGGACCAAATATGTCGAAATGTAATTTACTTATTTAACAGATTTAAATGAAAGTACAAAAAAGAATTTTATGTATTTACTTAACTGTTATTTACGTGTATAACATCTGTAAGCATATATTCTGTACGGTAAGGAATATACAGACTTACTCCATAATGGATTGATAAAAACTAAGCAAATTCTGATAAAAGTGGCAATTTCTACCCCACAGAGTAATAGAAACAAAGGTGGCCAGTTGTCATACCACAGACTTAGCGTTAGTCATACATAAAGAGGAACCTAAATTTAAATTACAAATTGCACCCTACATTGCTGACAGCTGTAAAGGTTATCACTATTGAGGGAAAAATTTGTAAGAGGGATGGCTTGATTTCTGGTTGTAAAGCGGGTAGTGCAAGACATTATATCCTTTGTTTTCAGGTTGCAAGCAAATGAGAAAAGAAGGAAGAAGCGAAAGTGGAAAGGACGTATGAAGAAGGAAGACGAAATAGGAAAACTGGAAGTAATATAGACGGAAAGGAAGATAGAGAAAGAAGCAAAGGTGTAGAAGGTGAACATATGAGTGGAGAGATGACCCAATGAAAATCGATTTTATCACATAGATTTAAATTATGTCTTAAATTGTACAATTGAGTTTGACCAACTATATCAAATACTATGAGAAATTACCGAGCACAAAGACAGTGCTTTAATATTTACTAAATAGATTATATATATATATATGTATATATATATATATATATATATATATATATTATTGTTTATACAACAGTAAGTCTATTGTGTGTTATTCTATGTATTTAGAATGTCGGTTTAAGCTGCCTGGGGGTTCGGTATTCACATCTGACTGTTGTAATAATCTTATCACTTTATCAAAGAGTACAATAATTCAGTAAAGATAGTATACGACTCTTCAATTTATGAGTTAATCCAAATTTGGATGATTTAGTAGGGTCTATAAATTTTAAGAATCAAAACATCTAGGGAATGTAGGGAATAATTTGTTAATCTCGCAAAAGATCAAAATATAGTTTATTGTTATAGAGTAGCTAATCCACACCTGTGCAATACACATGGCGCGGAGATTCCAATGACATAAACTATATCATATTTTTTTTCTTTAATTTTTGAATGTTTAATCAACTTTTTAAATGAAAAAAAATTGCACCATGTTTCAGTTCCGATCTGAACTTTACACACAACTTAATAAGTTTATATACGGAGAATGTTGATGAAAATGCAATGAAAATATTTTAAAGAAACTTAGTATGCGATGAAAGTGAAAGATACACAAACACGCACTACCTATAAAAAATATTGAAGAATTGAATGATACAAGTCTACCAACCAGCCAGTATCTTATTGATATCGTCTGTTGATAGAAAAATTTTAATGGAAATACGAGGCACAACTCTCTAATTTGTTACATATACGATACAACGAAATGTTTATTAGGTAAACGAATCTAGTAGTATATATATAAATATATATATATATATATATATATATATATATATATATATATATATATATATATATATATATATATATATATATATATATATATATATATATGTATATATATATATATAGTAGACATATTCAAATAAACAATATAAATGTTTAAAAGCACGGCAAACTTATGCGATTATAAATAGTGCCCCGTTGATTGACGACGGCAAAACCCCATCAAAGTACAAATCTGCCTTCGGGAAAACAAATGTTTTACACAAAACGGTTATTAGAATAGATTCTGCAGGAGAAATTCGTATTAGATGAAAAGCAATTTCCAAATTAAATTAGAATTGTGTAGAATAGTCTCTGCAAAAACGTGTTTGACAACAGTCTGTATATATGTATGTATGTATGTATGTATGTATGTATGTATGTATGTATGTATGTATGTATGTATGTATGTATGTATGTATGTATGTATGTATGTATGTATGTATGTATGTATGTATGTATGTATGTATACATGTATGCATGTATGCATGTATGTATGTATGTATGTATGTATGTATGTATGTATGTATGTATGTATGTATGTATGTATGTGGATGTATGTGTGTGCTCTCAATGCTGGTTCAGAAGCCTACATACAATACAGCGTTGGCAAGTTCTCCATCACCTTCACAAATTTTGGAGTCACCATCAGTATCAGGAAGTCTGAAGTCCTGCATCATCCTGCTCCTAAAAAGCCCTAAGTTGAGCACAGGATTACCATCAACGGCTAAAACGTCAAATTAGTGAACCGTTTCAACTACTTTGCAGCACACTGTCACAGATTGTCACTATAGAAGACGAGGTGAATCTTCGCATTGCCAGAGCCAGTCCAACGTTCGGCAGATTGTATGCCAACGTCTGGAATAGAAGCGGCAACAGCAACCAGACCAAACTAAATGTCTATAAGGCAGTTGTGCTCCCGACACTACTTTACGCATGCAACACGTGGACGATGTACCAACGCTACGCTAGGATTCTGAACCGATTCCACACCACAAGTCTCAGGAAAATCATCAATATCAAGTTTCAGGACAAGGTTCCAGACGCTGATGTACTTGCCCAGGCAGGTCTCCTCGGCGTCCACACCATCCTGATTCAGTGCCAGCTACGCTAGGTGGGACATGTTATTCGTATGGAAGGTCACCGGCTGCCAAAGAGACTCTTCTATGGCGAGCTACAGCAAGCACTGCGATCCAACGAGATCAGAAGAAACGCTTTGAAGACAATATGAATGTTGCATTGAAAGCATTCAACACCAACCTAGATTTATGGGAGCAAACTGCAAGCTATCGAGTCGCATGGCGTTCATCTGTTCACAAAGGATCTAAGTTATGCGAATCTAGCAGGAAAGCAGCCGCAGAGCTGAAGAGGCAAGCCAGAACAGCACCTGCCATCAAACATACTGGAGATGTCCCACTCATCCCTTATGCCTTATGCAACGAACATTCCGTGCAAATGGTTGGTCTCATCAAGCATCTGCTCACACACAAAACAGAATAAGCCTCTCCAGACATCGGATGGCTAGAGAGGTCTTCGTTGAACCGACAGAAGAACAACCTGTATGTATGTATGTATGTATGTATGTATGTATGTATGTATGTATGTATGTATGTATGTATGTATGTATGTATGTATGTATGTATGTATGTATGCATTGTTACGTATATTTGATTTAAATTATTTATTTTTATTGTCAGATCCAAATTTGTCTTTTTGGGTTTAAAATTCATTAATTGGGAGATATTTATTCTGAAAAATTCAGGTTGACCTAGACTCTTTTTGTAAACACAGGTGTGGCCTTGCTTGTTAACCTCACTTCTGACCTTGCTTCAGAGTGATAAACAGGCCTTAGAAATGATTGGTTGTTTTCCAAGGACATCTTTTTATTTTTAGTTCGGGGGGGGGGGGGGTGAGAAATGGTTGATTTTCATATAGGTCGTTCCATGTGTACGTGTTTTCATGATCGTACGTTCTTTCTGTGGCCTTCTGGGCATTAAATCAATAGTTGTGTTTTGAGTTATATTGGAAAAAAATTCAGTTCGTTGGGGCAAGAGGATTTTTTTTTATTTATTTGGAAAGAATATGTGCTCATAGATTTTCATTTGGATTATTATAAAAACAAGAACTAAATCACGTAATAATCGTCGTCCATATTGGATTAAATCGTCAAGATTCGAACCTGGAACTATTAGGACATTTATTTATCAGGACTCTTGTAATTCCATTAGTGTTTTTTTTTGTGAATTCTATATTGGATTACTTTTGGAATTGATTCTCTAAAACTGTAAGTTTATTTATTTTCATATGAAAATATTTGTACACAATAAATAGTTTGTTAAAGTTTTACAAGCTTGTTATTTTTCACTCTTTCTGTCTTGCTGTTTAAGTAAGTAACATAAAAATTGGGAGCTAGCGTCCGGGATTGAGATAAATTGGAATTTGGCTAGAATGTTTGTCAGAAAACTTTTGTTTTAAATTTGAATTCCCCTAGGTTTTGAAAATTTTAAATCTTTAGTGAAACTGACAGGCTTGTATTAAAATGACACCTAAAGTAGAAATATTTCTGAACTGGTGTGGTCTTAAAACGGAGCCTCGTTCGGGATGACTAATTGCTTGGTTTTAAAATCATCCTGAATCCTACTATACCAAAGGTTCGTATCAATTTAAAGGCATGCCTCTCGGTTTGGTCAACGGCAATGCGTCGTGCTGTCGTCATCGGCGTAAATTGTCAAATGGTTTGGAAAACGTTGATATATCGTAGATGATACATTCGTCTATACCTATACCAGGCAAAACATGTAAGAGTATTTATTGATCAAAGTAATAGTTGATTCCAGCAGCAGGGGGAGAAGCGAACACTACAACTTTTTTTTAGAAGCGTCCACGAATTAATCTGAGGCTTCCTCGAAAATGCTTTATAGAAGCGCCCATTCAGCATAATAAAATTAAAAAAAAGACGGCTCCCACCCCCCTTTTTGCTGCTATGGATTTAACAATTTATGTAGTTAACGATGTTCTCCGAAATGCTTAATAGAAGCCTCAATTGGGTAAAAAAACGACGCCAACGTTGTTGTAATTTCGCCCCCCCCCCCCTGCTGCTATGGATTTAACAATTTATATAGTTAACGATGTGTTATGAGTTATTCAGCAAAATAAAATTTAAAAAAAGACACCATTGATATTGTTGCGTCGGGTTAATAAATTATTTCAACCGTATATTTGATCAAGTCCGATACGATATCGTGTTCGAGAGTCATGCAAATTTATTGTGATAAATCCGTGTGGGACCGACTGAGCGTGACTAAAGAAATTTCGAAATTGATTGAAGTCCATATCGGAGCACCATGTCTGAAAAATATTTCGTAGCTTATGTGTATCAACGCCGTTGAATACCGCAAGAATATTGCAGTTATATCTGATCACTTTTGGAATCTGAGTGTAGCGTTGAGTGACATAAATCACGTCAGTATTTTTGTGACGCACCCGGGAAAATATCCTAGCTGGGTTTTTTTGATTATCTAACATTACATCATCGTATACAACTAAATTGTTAATGCTCCCATCAAGGTCATCTACGGATGGTGCATCATTGATATCGGTTATAAACTCAGTGACGTTCTCACCTTTAATTTCTAAAGCGTTTTCGTTAAAGTCTTTTAATACTTCGTAGCATCGCTGATCAACTACACTAGGAGCAACTAAATACAACTTATCTCACTTCATACATCTCATTATTAAATTGAGTAACAATTGCGTCTTGCCGGATCCAGATGGCCCGATTATAATTGCGCGGATAGAGTTTGGTAGCGCTGCATGATGCTTAACTGGTTCTCTTGTTTTAGTCGCTGAAAATCAATTACATTCATGTTATTATAAATAAATTAAGGATCTATATTGTGTGAAGTGTAAAACGCGTACTAGCACAAATGATGTGACGACGATTACAACTAAAAAGACAGATCAGCACTTACTGGTAGGTGTGTACAATGTCGTATAAAGAAATTTAGATTTGTTTCTATGAAATCCGGAGATGTTTTAAAAAAAACGAGGAGATGATATTGCAGCCAAGTTAGCAAAACTCCCTGGAACCCCATGGGCAAAGTATCCAGGAGAAAAGCAGACTCGATGATCAAAATCAGCCCCGACGTGGTGAAGAACCAATAAACACTATTGATAAGGCGTGTCATGCTCATGATGTTGCATATAAAAGCAGCGATTTGCAGGATAAACATCTAGCATATGCGAAATTAATTCATGCGTTAAATGCTATTCTTGACTCCGTCAAGGATATATCTTTCAAAGAAAAATTGGCTTCATGGTTGGTAAAATCAGCTATGAAAGGCAAATTGATGATGGGCGCTGGTAATTAATAATATGGAATCTATTTATTATTCTGCGAGAGGATACTGGAGGGGTAGCGCTGCAATCAGTAAACTCGCCAACGCCGCAAAAGTGAAAAGGGCCACTACGGCTAATTGGTTATCCAAACAGGCTATAGGGAAGATCTATTTACCGCGTCCTAAATAAATAAACTTTTCGCATTTTGATGTTACCGGACCCGATGAAGTTCATCAAGCTGATTTATTGTTTTTACTACATGACAACGGTTACAAAAACGCGTTAACCGTAGTTGATGTTGCGAGTCGATACAAACAAGCAGAGCCGTTAAAAACAAAGTCGGCCACTGAAGTAACTTCTGCATTTGAAAGGATGTATCGAAGGGGTCCTCTGCGCTGGCCAAATCTATTACAAGTTGATCCTGGAAAGGAATTTCAAGGTGTGGTTGAATCCACAATGAAACATCATAATGTCACCATTAGACGAGGGCATACTGCACTACATCGCGATCAGGATATTGTTGAACGATTTAATCGGACACTTGCTGAGCGGTTATTTGGATATCAATACGCGAAAGAATTCATCCAGGATAAACGATCCCGTGAATGGGTCAAAAGGTTACCAGGTGTAGTTACCGCGCTGAATAATGAGATTACTAGAACAATCAACATGAAACCTAACAACGCTATTAAAAAAAAGTATATACCAAAAATTAAAATTCTTCGAATTTCATAAAAAGATTTCAAAGAACCGATTCTCGGCAATGTTACCGTGAGATATTTATACGAACCAGGAGAACTCGAAGGTGGCAAAAGAAGAGCTACTGATCCTATTTGGAGTGTCACTACGCATAAAATTTCTACTATTACACGATCAACTGGTAGACCATCAATCTATAGATTGGATTTAACCGCCCCTCAGCGGGGGTTTACGCACGAACAACTACAAGTGATTCCGGATGATACTCAATTGCCACCGCATGGTCTTAACTAGCGCCTTTGCGTCTGTTGCACTCAAGACAAGTCAACATCACATTGTTTCTGACATGACCGAGACTGTTATTTTTTCTGTATACGGTAAATTTTCGAGGATCTTTATCCGAATACTGCCAACGCATTATACAATTGCAACTCGCGCAGTGATTATTCTGTTGTTGTTTCAGTGCAATTATTAATTCGGCATCAATATCAAATTCTCGTTGTTTTTTTTTTGTCTTGTTGTTTATATCCGGAGACTTTTTTATTAATGATATTAACATCAATATCATTCATTGTTGTGTCGTTGTCGAAAACAATTCTTCGAAACTGATTGATTCGCCGTACTCTGGATACTGCAAGATAGACTAAATTCGACCACTCGATGCGATTATCAACTATCCAAACAATTGTATCCGTGATGATTAATCCCTGCGAGGAATGTATTGTTGTTACATAACCCAGCGTCCATGGCGATTTATCAGCACGCAGTGCATCTTCGACAACACTGATATCAACCAGCACAATATCATTTAACACTAGAATTTATTTTTCTGGTCCTGACTCTGTCAACCGGCCTGGAATTTCAACTTCAATATTCTGTCGCCGTGTATCCAAGGGTCTATAACACAGCGGCGTTGGAAGTGTTGGAAATGTTTCTTTATGTAATTCAAACAACCTTCTCTGAAGTTTGTCTCTGACTATCTTTCTACTTGCCACTACAAAATCATTTGGTCTCCATGCTTCCCAAAATTCTTCCATGGGAGTTTCAGGAATTATTTCTCTGATTATTTCACATTGGATTATATCCGGTTGTAATCTAATTAATTTCTTGACTTCACGTAATTTTTCATCAAGTGCTCTATAGTCTGTATCAATTTCTTCATAATAGTCAACAAACCCTTTCAACCAATCATATGGACTCCCACCGACAAATGGTGGTGGTTGGCCATGATCTCCACACAATATCACTGCTGTATTCGCGCGCAGCAACCAATCAAGAAACATTTTTTAACATCCACCGAAGCAGTACATATCTCATCCCAAATAATAACCTTGGGAATGAATTTATCACCCATTCTTTCAGGGGTCCATTCATCGCCCTTGTATCGAAAAAAGCTGTGATAAGTACAAGCTTCAACGTTTCGTTGTTTTATCTCTCGCGCTAATCTATGGGTTGGTGTCAGCACAATCATATTTGCTCGCCCACGATATAATTCAATTGCCCGAGTCGTCTTTCCTGACCCGCCACAGCCGTTTAAATAAACTGTTTTATATCTACAAATTGGATCAGATATCGGTGGTGCATTAGAACGTTCTGATAAATTATCTCCTTGTAAGTAACTGTTTTTAATCTCAACATCTAATGATTCAGAATATTCACGCAGTGTTTCCTTTTAATTCTCCATGTACCCCAGTGTTATTCGTCAGTAGCTTCGCCAGTAGCATCGTTACTGGCAGTGAATTTAGCCACCTCGTTGATGTATTTTCTGTCAATATAAAATGAATCAATTGCAAATCTGATTGCAGTGTCAGGAAATCTATTTATCATTGAAAATAAATTGATACAAGCATAACCCAGCATAGACGACCTCAAATGTGTATACGGAGATCTGTAACCGTCGCTGTAAGTAACAACTGTACCCAACTTTGTTCCATCGGACAAGAAAGCGTCCCTGCGATCCACGTATAAGATTTTAGAAACTGCATCCACGATTACAAAGTCATATTCGGTGTTATCTATAATCAACCGTGAAGAATATCTTTTATAGTCACATTATTCCCTCCCTGAGTGAATTTTCCAATTATTCTTCTGCCGAGATCTTTTGCTTCACTGTTTCGTTGATTAAATACCCTTTTGGACCACTCAATGATATATTTTTCATCTGCCTGAATATGTTTTCCGGATTCGTCAATTATACTATCAAGACGTTCCGGTTCTGGTAACCAGACATTAGTTTGTTTCCGATATGATATAATTGATTCACTGACTGTCAACGAAATTAACATTTTTGTATCAATCATGAACCGTAATAACGCTATTGGCAGCCAGTTCTTTTCAGACATGTGTCTACCAATCCAAATATAACAACAGCGATTATGTCCTGCAGCGAATTCAAATGATACTACACGAGCAAAACCGGTTAAATCAAAGTCGGGTAATGGTCCATTAATTGCAACACGAGTCATTTCAAGTACGGGGTGTCCAAATCGTTTAAAATATGCAGCGACGGATCCATAACCAAGAAAACTAGCTGAATAAAAAGCAACCATATCAACTGAAATGATACTCGAGGAACCTGTGGTTCCAGGGTCGTATTTTTGGTTTCATAAACCGCCATGATTAAATTCGAAACAACTAGACTCAATATCTGGCAAGAATTCAGTTCGTGTTGGTTTCCATGCGTTTTTCTTTCTCGCAAAATGAGCTGCAACTAATGGAATCGTAAAGCAGTTTGTCAGTAATTGTTCATCATTGTCGTTGGTGGCATCGTCGCCCATCGTTAAAAAACCATTAGCTGTTTTTTTTCTTCAATTTTTCGTGCAACGCTTCAGTGCGGTATAATTCACCATTTGGTCTTACAAACTGATCAAAAGTATCAGTGCTGCGAAGTAACCACACTGACACGGGGTCGTTTTCACTCAAATGCGCAATAGCATCAAATAGTTTTTCTTCAACGAGAAAATCATCTTCTCCCAAGAATGCGTCGGGTGTATACTCTACTGTTCTGTTCCGTGGAAATATTGTGACCGCGGATGTCCATGCGTGTTTGTTATGATCAATAATTTTAATTAGGGCTCCATTTTTGTTATATTTCGATTTATATAATACTTTTCCGGTTATCGTCATAAGGGTTATAGGAAATCTTAGTGATTTTTCTAATTTCGCTATATCGCTAATAGTTGCTCCGCGCTCTTTGACTGTTAAACTCCATTGAGCTATTTTGCTACGCCGTAAATCAGTTAGTTTGTTCCCTCGGGATGCATTTGTAAAATGCTCTGTTATTCGTTCTGCTACACAATTCAGAGACGAGGTCGCCGGCGACGACTGTTTCATCGGCGCTAGATTTCGTATATCAGGTTTTTCATTTAACGGATATACCCCGTAAACAACTGCTGTTTCAGGGTAAGCTCGTTCATAGTATGGTTTGTCAATTCCAGTTAACAGACCCGGCTTAGAATCACGGTTAACAACGACTGTTTTCTTGTCTTTGAGAATTGGTTCAAGTTTGTCTCGTATAATCCAATCACCTGATTCTAAATTGACAATGAATTTCACTCTAAAAAAAATACTTTTTACTGTCAAGTTGTGATATTATCGTAGCTGCGTTTTCGTCGTTCATGGTGGCATCAATAACGCCATCAATTCGAAATGTTGACCAGCTATGAGATGCTCCATCACGCTTGAATTCAGCAGCACAGTCACGAATTGTTTTATCAAGCTGTTATCATTTATTGCCCGTTTTGGCACATCCTTGAGGGTTCTATCGAGATTAAATTTAATATGTTTGTAAGGCTTAATTGATGATAATCTCTCGAATTCTTCATTCATATATTTAAAACAAGTATTTAAGAAAAGAATTTATTATATAATGAACCATTGCAAGTGGCTTATGATAGGATCAGTAACAGCATGTAACAAATCATGCAGAAAGGAATTCTGTGGATATCATTTACAAAGCATTCGTAACGGGAGTTATGGGCCCTTACCTTGCATACAATGTGGGGTAGGTGTGAGAGAAAAATAGCAATTGTGTCTGAGTTGCGGTGGTAAGCGATTCAAAGAGTTGAAGCGTTATTATGATAAACGAATTAAAAATTCCATCAATAACCCTGACTTTGTCAAGGACAGAGTCAGCAACAAAATCATAAAAACACCTCAAGACTACATTGGAAGATGTTCAAATAATGTAATAATTAAAGCAAACAATCAATTAGACAAATAGTATTGTATATAATGAACCAAGAATTTCAACAGCATCACGTGATCAGCAATTATGAAGCTTCTGGCGATGGTGTTGTCAGAAGCCGCAGACTAAAATTCCAGTTGGTTTAGACAATGGTATGGGATACTTATGTTTACTGTTCGTGTATGAATGTTACAATGGATTGATCAAAGATGGTTTTGTTATTGATCATATTGATGGATGTCCTCAAAACAATAAAATGGATAATTTACGAGCTATTACACAGAGTGAAAATACTGTTTGGAAAACTGGTACTTGTAAATCAATTGGGAAGAGACCCATAAGATCATTTAATACAGTAACTAACGAAGAAAAAACATTTAAATAAATGACTGAGGCTGGTAGATATTTTGATATTTGTATAGCCTCCGTACGATATGTTGCAGAGGGAATAACCCGATCGGCCCTTTCGAAGCGCTTCGAAAACAGAATTCAATTCGTTTACGTATGAATTATATTTTGTATTATGTGTATAACACCAAGGGAGAGATAACTCGTGCAGGTATGTGTACGGCTTACCCTCAATGGGTTTTTCTAATATTGGTTGGTTTTATGTCAGGCAAACTTTATCTTTAAAATCTTTTTTTACGATAACAGTTGTTATGATGAAAGTCTTTGTTGAAATCGTTTACGATTTTCACGACTTTACAAACAGACTAATTTGCAAAATCTCACCTCGCAGATCAATTAAATTATTAGATTGGTCAGTGAGTTTTAAATTAATTCTCTTTAAAGAATTATTATGACATCGCATACAGACTGGATTAGTTGGATCCTCAATTATTAGAAATCCTGGAGGAGCTGTTGGTGGAAATGAATACAAAATATATCCCTGCTGAGCTTGATTTGATCGTTCGAGATTAATCTGATAGCTTCCTTCGATCACATCACATACTAAATTTAGTGCAATCACCGAGGATATATTGACGTTGTTTGGAGCGATATGTCGACCACCGCCGTTTGGGTCGTTGTTATGTGTCAGGGTATTTTTTGTTGTCGTGATAATTCCTTCCAATCGTCATGGATTGTTTTGAACCCAATATAGATAGCGTCGTTAAGTTGTTTTTTTTAGTTCTGGTACGTTATATCCGAGTGGTTTTAATGTCGGAACCTACCCCTCGCTGATATTATATTTCCGCCTAAATAACCGTTCAATCACAATATTCATTAACACTTCTTGAATAATTTGCGCATGAAATATTTCTATATCGTCGATGAATTTGTTACACGTTTCTACGATGCTGATAAATTCATCTCGGGTGAGAGAGCCGGATTTAAGAGATATTAGCAGCAGTGAAAAATCGTTATTGAACGCTGTTACATTTCCTTTGATTAAACCCACGTGGAGAGCTGTCGCATAAGCTGGGTCATTACTCATAAATTTGTTAGGAGAATGATCTTGATAACTCTTTAGTGGATTTTCAAGTTTTACCCTGTCTGTTATATAATCGGAATTTTGTGGTTCAGGTGGTATTTTTCCCAGAGGAACTCTCCGGGGTGGTAATTCAGGCCATCCTAACACTGATCTGATTGAGCTCTGATAAATATCTACGACATACCCAGGTGAATTTATCTCGATTGCAGATGATAACGTCGGCTCGAGTACTGTTATAGCAATTTTCGATTCTTTTCCGGTAATAGATTTAATTCTACGCTGGAATTCTGCATTGATTTGTTCGATTTGGTATGACCCAGATGGCAGCGAAACAACGTTCCAGTATGGAGTTCCGTCTTCGCGATTCTTATTCGCAAACACTAAAGAATTATTCGGTTGTTGACCACCAAATGCTACTGATCTAATATTAGGCCAACTATTATACACTCGTAGTTTTGCTAGCGCTATCTCTTTCACGGGGATCGGAGTCGGAAAATTCACGCTGAATTCAGGACGCGTTGAAGTTATTGATATCATGCTCGTTTTCTCAGGTGTTGTATTTTCTACTATTTGTTCAAGTAGTTCTTGCGGTGTTGTCATTATTATTATTATTATTATTATTATTATTATTATTATTATTATTATTATTATTATTATTATTATTATTATTATTATTATCACTGTTGAAATTGTTTACATTTTCCAATTTTAACATCGTTTAATTGTACAACTGAGAAATCGCTGAGAATTCACTATCTGATATTGTTGTGTCATCCAGTAACGATAAAATCATCGAAGATAATTGTGAGGATGCGGGTGATGCAATATGAAATTTAATTACATACTCTTGACGTTTACTCTGGCTACACGATGATAATTTTTTGTGACCACGGTTAATATACCAGCGATTGTAGCTACCAAGGATATACAGATTGGAACAACGACTGGAGCAATCATTGTAACCGAAGATAGTATTATTACAGCAGCAGTGATTACTCCAGATACCGAGTACACGATAACATCAGCCGCGGCGATTCTTCGTCGGTATTTTTTTATTTTTGTTTGATATTCCTCAGTGAGTGTTTTGAGCTTAGTTTGAAACTCTCTGACCTGATCATAGCGGTATTGAGATACTGAAGGTACCGTTGATGACGACATTTTATTTTTTAACGCGTTAGTGTTTTCAATTGAAACTAAAAATCAGTTTAATTGTTTACTTATAAATCCGCTACGAAATCCACATACCATGTTACTGAAACACTAGCTAAATTATTATCAGTGGTCGTTACCGTGAATCGTTCAATTGTATCCTTGTTGATGATCGTTGATATCGTATTATTGACCCCAGATGATATATTAAATTGAATAGGTGCTACTAGTGTTAATTGATAAATACCCTTGACGGTTGCAATGATCCTTAATATATTGTTTGTAGGAGTCCACGCAAATGATCCAAGTTGGATCGTGTATACTACGTTGTCGGTTTTCTCATGAGCAATTTTTTTATTTTCAATGATTGTTATCATCTTCGTTGCATCTTCCATGATTGCCTCGATGGTGTTTTTCATCTCATCGATGGATTTTTTAATATCAGGAAGTTTTATATCAATTTTATCCAGCGTGGTTACAAAAAATTTCTCGATGATATTTTTACGAAATGATGTAAATTTATCAACATGATCTGCATATCGGGATTGAAATGCTGCAAATTCCAACATATAAGATTTTATTTCTGTGAGTTTTGGTGTGGTCACACGTGGAACGTCAAAGAAGTTATTTACAGAAGTTTCGATGTTGTTAATGATATCTTGTTGAAGTTGATTACATTTTATTATATGATCGTCATATTTATCGTTGAATGTTTTTAATGAATTCGTAACAGATATATGATTGTTATCGAGTGATAAAATTTTATCTGTAATTGTTGAAATAATTACACCGGGTTTGAGTTTACCCTGATCGAAAAATAGCGCGATAGTATTCTCTGTTGTGTCTCGCTGTTTAACTAACATATCATCAAGAGAAACATTACTAGTTTTCAATTTACCCTGACGATCTTGAAATACAACTATTTCACCGGGATCAACACTTGCTAAGTTCAACGTTTCAGCTATTTCATCTTCGATTAGTTTTTTTACACCCTTGATTTTATCAAGGATTTCAACTCCATCAGGTTAGGGGTTTCCCAATGATAAAGGTCGTCCCCAAATATCAATCATTGTTATTGTAGAAATTATTTCTCTGTTTAAATCCAGCGACTGCTAGTATACTCATTCACAACTATATGAGGTGAAATGGCATCAAGGACATTTAGTACTTCGCTGCCATATATCGGTGGGTCAATCATCGTTTGTGTTGGTAACGTAGAATACCAAGTCCTCATTTCCTAAAAAGTTTTTAAGTTATTTGTATAACTCATAAATTCCTTCAGAGGTGCTAATCCATATGAATCAAAATAAATACTCCCACGTGGATCAATCGCGTATGCAACCCAGTGGGTTCCAGGTCCGGAGCTGTTATCTCAATTAATAATACCGGTTTCAACATCATTGGGTTGAGCCGGTAACTGATCTTTCATAAAAACACCTCTGAAGTTTTTAATCGCGAGTTTTTTAGCGGCATCAATTAAATCAAAATTAGACATGGGAACTAGTAAACCGTTCCTGGGATTCTTAAACCCGATCCTTTGTACCACGTATGTGGAGTTCCTGTTAGTCTTAGACCCTTTCCCTTTTTTATACTCCTTTCCGGTTGCTTTCTTTAGTGCCATTCCTGCCGCTGTACCAACGGCCCCTAACGCTGCCGCTTTAGCTACCGCTGGGGCGGCCTCAGCAATCAGCGCTGGCTGGAATCGCAGCTAATAGCGGGAATATACCACCGGTTTTGTCATGTTTTTAATCGCAGTTGCAGAAAGAGTAATCTGAACACCCTTTTTTGCTACAAGTGCATCATTGAATGTTTCACTTGACGAGTTGTCAACGATAATTTATTTTCCCCGCCATTCATTTGATTAGGTATCAGCGTTAGTGTGGTTCCACATTGCATAGCTGATTTGGATTGTAATTTTTTTAACTGACCAGGTGTCAACGTGACATTGATATTACTATACGACATTATACAAACACAGATTGATCTAATTGCTATAAAGTTTCAATTACATATTTTCCACTGGTGCATCAATGATTCTCATTCGTCCACCAACACCTTCGAGAATCATTGATTTATCACTGAGAATGACAGCAACTGCTCTATAATTAGCAATACCACCAGGACGGGTTACACGAGCTCGAAAGTGTATATCAACGACGGATTGCCTTGTTAAATCGAGATGTTCCAGCGAAAAGTAATAAATCGGATACAGATTTTTAAAATCCAACTGAGATATTTGTAGACCAGTATCAACATTTTGATCGCGTCCCATATACGACAACATGTTATAATAAACTCGTGCAACGTGATTGTTTTCATAATTAAGTTGTATATCATCGGATGGTTCTTGCTGTCCGTTTATTCTCAGCGACACTTTACTACATCCAATTTGATCAAATATCATATGGGAACGTTCTTGATTATTTAATCGCGCATTATTCTGTAGCGCAAAAAAATATATAACGCGGAGCTGAAATACCCTGTTTTGATGCTAGATGCCATGTAAGTGTACCATCAATATTAGAATCCATCGTATCTGTGGACACTGATAACCAACTCAACAATGGCTTTCCTCCTTGATCCATAAATGATAGTAATCGTTCTTCTGTTGACAACGACGGAGTCAAAACTGGCATCCACAGTGATAGTTTTGTTATAATGACTTTACCGGATGCAACACCAGCACCATGCCAGATTGCATCAGCATCAATCCCTTTTCGCACGAGTGCTACTGTATGTTTCGCTCCATAGATAACTTTTCGGACGTTTCTACAAAATCCAAATATATGATGTAGTGGAATCGCACATGAAAACTTTCGACGCTGCCCTTGCAACGTCACTACGCGTGTTGCACACCCTAGATTATAATTAGGAACATTAGTTATGACATCAAAATCAGCAGCTGGTCTTACATACCCGGCTGATGCTTGATCAACTGCAGTATCTTGTGTTGCCTTTACTCTAGAATGCTTGACGTATTCGGCGTTATCAGTAATATCCTTCGCAAACATCATAGACGGACCTGCCGATCTTGTATAGTCATCGGAATATCTTGATAACCCAATTCTTTCCGTAGCAATATCAACTTCACGCTCAATAGATTCGATTTCTCTTCCATCAATGAGATATAATGCACTTTCAAATAACGCCATAATCCCGTTGTTAATAAAACCAACTCGGATAGTTTGATCATTTGCATATGGTGTATCATCTGTTTGTAGAAGTTCACCTTCGATTTCGATAAAAGCTTCACATGGCAAAAAGTATTTACTGGTATCATGAACTTGAAGTTCAATTCGTGATCTAAGATCAGGTTGCACTGCGTGATAAGAATAAAATTGATAATTACGTACAGAATCATCTTTAAGTACTGGGACATCCATATTAAATGCGTTATCATTTTTTATTATATATCTGCCGGTCTAAATTGTAGTCGTCGTGGTTTTTTTAAACCACTTCCCGCAATCATATTTGCCGTTATATTATCCTGATCGAAAACTCTTTGATTGGAAAATCCTTCGGATTTCAACAACGAAGTCGCCAATGATGCTAGTTTTTCATCTACTGCGTTATTTATTATTTTACTAACACTTGCAGGTAAAGTCATTTGTGGTGTCTTTCGCCGTCGAACTAACGCTGTTAATTTATCTTTCGCGGCTGAAAACGCCTTCCCGGCAAGATCACCAACGAAATTAATACCCTTATCTTTAATAACATCAATGGCTTTCATTGATAGTTGTTTTGCTATTGGAGCTACTTTTGGAGCTATTCTTGCAAATAATCCCATTATAGTATCACCGAGACCATCTCCATAGTATGCTCGGTATTCTGGCAATCGTGAGTTTACCACATACACGCTTGTTGGTTTATCATGGTTGTAGAGTATGATCATTAATATAAAAAATACTGGTGTTGAATTGTTGTTCGATTGGAAACTCTTCACGTTTAATCACTACAATAACCACCATGGTGATGTTCCACTAATTCGTCAATGAAATCTCGATATGTTGCAATATCCATGATACCACCCTGAAATAACCTACTGCAGATATCAGCTGTTTCATTAATTACTTCCGGTGAGTTATTTCCAGCTCGTTTCCTGATATGAGAACTTCTAATCGTGCTATATCACTGAGAATATTGCCAGGACAACTACGAAACGTCAAGACGTTTTGACCACTACTTGATATCGCACTCCCAGAATATTCCTCCTGTGTATCATCATCGTATGGGTCTTGGTTTTTTTTGTCTTGGTGTTTGGCGTTTTCTTTCTTGTTGTATATAATCATCAAAATTTCTCTTGAATTCTCTATATTTCGTCATCCTTCTATCTATACTCTATATTTATTTCATACAACATATCAGCCCATTCATTATGTGACAATGTATGATCTTTATAATTGTCCGTGACAAACTTCTCTTGCAAATTATAGCTGTTAGCAGCAAATTCACTTAAATTGTCCTCCTTCTCATTGAAAATTCGTGGTTTAGACTTATTTGTAAACATATCCGCTAATTGTTTTGATTTAGGTGGTTCACTAACTAGTGGTTGTTGTTCTGAAGCGGTTATTATTATATCCTGAGGAAGTAATTGTAAGGATTTTTTTGTTTGTTTAGTTCTTTTTGCTATTATATATATATCACAGAATTAGAAAGAAATAAAACCTCTTGTTTTGCCTGAGAAATATTTGACTATTTCTGCTGTGAATGAGTACAGCGCTGTCTGGGATCAACAGTGTTTTTCTTCCGACGAACAACGTACCCAACATATGTCTCGCCGCCGTAAACTACTTGCAACTACGGACATCGTTAACACGATATGCACGTGTATTTTACCCTGAATAATACTCACTATCGTATGAATGAAGCAAGATTAAGTTATAAACGACAGTGATCTTTTGTATCTGGTGAAAAGAGCACTATTTTCACGTGGTATTTCTAAAAGCCATAGGGGCGAGTGTTATATATTTATCTTTTTTGATATATGAAGTTAATTGAGTTTGTATTGTCATATCGTGTCATAATTCATTTTTTACAACGCATATTTGAAACGTTGTGAACTTTGAATTTCAAGTTGTTTTTAAGAGTTTAATGTATTAGTATTTTCCAGAACTCATTATTATTACCAGATTGGTCTTATTGAAGCTTACGAGGTGGTTACGAGGTTACGTGATTACCACGTTACGAGGTGGTTACGATGTTACGTGGTTACGACGTTAATAGGTGGTTACGAGGTTACGTGGTTACGACGTTACCCGGTTACGTGGTTGTCTATATGTATGTACGTATGTCTGTACATGTGATGGAACCACGACTGTAGACGTAGCTAATACAACGGTGCTGTATGCTGTCTGTACGTGTATAAGTATGACTGTACATGTAATAGATCCATGAAGGGGTGAGCGGCCGATACAAGAGAGTGGGTCAATCCGATGAACGTAGTGAAACTGTGCGGTTTATCGGTGCGACTGTACAAGCGTCAAGAAGCATATGTTTATTCTAATTGTTGTTTAAATTGGTATATTATATTTGTATTTAGATGAGATTATTTTGAATCAGATGAATTCCAAAAGATTTGTGAATCTTACTGACTGCAGAACATTTGAAACGTATTTGAAAACTTGAGATTGTTTGAATCCCATGCCTAGTCTATACGTGAAACTATATGAATATCTTAGTGTGCATTATTGTTTGAAACTGAAGTTTGTTGAAGCTGTATATCAGAGAGATATATTATTGTTTTTTTTTCAATTTGTGAATGTTTGTGCTTAGTGATTGGATGAATTGTATATTGAGAGCATGTGAGAATCATTGTATTTTTACATCATACATTTGTCTTTACTAATTCAGTGAATACATTTTCATCTTTGACACATTGTGTTTGAGTCATTCATTTAATCCAATACCAACTCGGTTACAATTATGCGACAATATATTTATTATGAATAGACTTTATAGTATTGATCGAAGCAATTAATTTAAAAAGTGTATATATAAAACCATAAATTTTCTTAAAGACGTAAAACGAAAAAGTGCTATATATTTGTGGTTGCCATGATGGACATGTAATTTGATACTCCTCATATTTATTTCCACGTTGAGTACAAGAATCGGCAAAACGTGTGATTTCCATATAAAAATCGTTCATACTGTAAATCGCAGAAGCCTGGATATCATACCTGTTGACGATTATTGCAATCAGCACATTAAATGACTATGATGAACCATGAATATTGCTCGTCCTAATTTCTTTGAAATAATAAAAACGAATTTTAGGAAATATGTTAATATGTTTCGTAATAGCATTCTAATATTCTTGTAATCTAACTTACCTGTTTGCGCATTTCGTCCTTCTATTCAAAATTGTTAACAATTAGATGTCAGTTCCATGTTCTATCAACAATTTCCCATAAAAAGCACAGTACTGTTTGATTTTTTACCAGCCTTAAAGTTGTTCTTTCGTAACATTGAACATGTTATCATATTAAGACACAGTCTTTTCTGTATCTGCTGAAGCTATCATTAATTTTCACAGCATCGACTGTTGAGTATTTATTAGGAAAGGTCCATACGAGTTGCAAGAAATATTTGTCCAAGAATATAATTATCAATAACGCAACAAAAACATTTGCTTTAAAGTATTTAAAAAAGGTTTTTATTGTAATAAGTCTTGCAAAATAAATCAGCACAATGCAATGAAAAGTGACTGCTCGTTGTCCCTTGTCATTCCTGAAGCCTTGGTGCATTCCTAGAAAATGCAACCATTTTTTCATCATGAAACTGCAAACCATCAACACATCAATTGTTTTTAAAATTTGAGTCATTTTTCATGAAGTCATTCGGCGGTGAAAAATCAGTTCAATAAGGGCAATGTTGATTTTATGTCAGAAGGAAAAAAATCATTAGGTTTTTAAACGATTATTTTAGGTTTTAAACTTTATATTTTTCGATTCGTTAACCAGCGGTACTAGAACCGATAATAATATGTATATACTGTTATTGATGATGGTAACCTTGACTATGAGAAATTTCATAAAGCTATGCTTGATAGATATGAAGCTTTTAAGCGAATTATATTTTCCAATCACAATGACCTTTGTTATTCAAATATGTTTGCACTCAGTTGACCAAATAAAAGCATCAAGGTTCGCATATCTAAGCTTTTAATAAAGGTCAGTTTATTGTTTCTGGCATGAGTATACCACTAACTTATAATGTCATGGTGGCCTGGAATTTTGACCTCCGATCGTGATCAGTGGCCATTCAAACTCTACAATTACTTCCTTTATTTGCCTTATATATGGCAACTCACCGGCAAACGTAACTGAAGCACAGTCTTGCCACTATCAGTTACATCAAGCTTTAACCTTTACAATCGATAGGGTTATTTGCCTCCGATAATGCAAGGATAGGCAAATGAAAGTAAAGCCTGTCACAGAATAGGGCAAGAAAATAACCTGATAATTTCTTGAAAAAAATTGATCGACGCGTACAGGGTTGTCTAGAGTAATTGTTTTGTATTCCCTTGAGGCATACACGATCAAAATAAGGAAGTAGTTGGCAGAGATGTCCATTTTTCAGGATATGCACGGGTACATTACCCAGGAATCGTGAACATTGTTTAAGAGTTATAGGTAGAATATTGCTATGTACAGGCAAAAGAATCACCGAGGGCTTGTCAGAAGGCATCTATATTATAAAATAAAAAGTCTTTTTTCTAATGTTACGTATATTTGATTTAAGTCATTTAATTTTGATTTAAATGTTTTTTTGTCCGATTCAAATCTGACATTTTAAGTTTAAGATTCATTCATTGGGAGATGACCTGTACTCTACAAATAAACACTAGATGTTGACCTCATTTCTGACCTGGCTACAGAGTTGTAAACAAGCTTTTCAAATGATTGGTTGATTCCAAGGACATTATGGAGCTTTGTTATAAACATCTTTCTATTTTTAGTTAGGTCATACGGTGTGCACGAGATTTTTGAACGTAAATTTGTTCCAAAAATTCTAGAAGATCATGAGACCCCTTCCTTGTTTACGTAAAATCAGGTATATAAATTATGTTTTGGAGCTAACTATTTAGTAGGAGTTAGACTGTCGTTTATCACCCTGATTAAGAGAATGAGCTGTTAAAAGAGGATCACAATGATCAATACCTTCTGATTGATCTAAACCAAGAGTAAAAGTGACCTCATCAAAAACCTGACCTATACAAGTGTCAGTTTAAGGAATGCTGCATTCTGTAACATCATTCTCAAGATCATCACCCTGCTTAGAATAAAGAGAATGAGTTGTTAAAAGAGGATCACTATGATCAATACCTTCTGATTGATCCAAACAAAAAGTAAATGTGACCTCATCAAAAGCCTGACCTATACATGTGTCAGCCAAGGGAATACTGTCCTTCTCAACTTCATTCTCAAGGGCTTTCTTTGCTGTAGCTCTGGTAACGGTACAAGCTTGAAATATATAAGGGAGTTCTTTTTCAATTGGATCAACATTCTGATCCAAATTAGGCTTGTCAGTTACAAGTGGATTAACCACAACCTTGTCCCCAGCTAAGTAGTTGCCTAGCAATAAATCTATGCCGTCAACAGGTAAAACCGAGACTTTTCCGATTGTCGCATGTCCTGACACTAAGTCTGATGACAAATTTACACAATGGAGAGGAACATTAACAAAGCCGCACTATACTCCCTGAAAAAACACTTTCATTAGAAGAAGACTTCTCAGAAAAAGGCAAAGTACCTGACAATAAAAGACTCTGAGAAGCTCCCGTGTCCCTTAAAATTTTAATAGGGGTGGGATTGGCTGAATCACCCAAGAGTGATATGGAACCCTTCGATATGAATGTTTCATAATTTTCCATATTAAAATCAGATTGGGATTTATTAGATCCAACAAATGTATTGCTTTCAGTACATGACTGCGACCTTGACCTCTTGGAAATAAGAGCATTTGAAACAGGTCTATCTTGATTCTCATGCCTATTTTTCAATTTGTAGCAATCAGAAATAACGTGTCCTTTTTTCTTGCAAAAGTTACACGTCGGAAGAGACAAGGATTTAGAATCAAGCTTCTCTGAAGTCTGATTTTTGAAAGTTGTGTTAGTTTGAGTTTTAGAAGGGCTTGAATTAGGCGGAAATACTTTTCTAGTGAGTGTAAATCTCACTAGCCTTACCAGTAAGTACACATTGTAGTAACTGAGTCCAATTCTCTATTGGCCACTTTAAATTTTCTGCAACTTTTTTTAAAAGAATAAAATATTTGTCTGCTTCTTTTTCTTTGAAAGGGGGCACTAATATAATATTCCTTGCTAAATCAAAATTTCGATTTGAAGTATGATGTCGATTCTCACTTGCCAGCTCCATTTCTTTCATTCTAATTTCATATTGTAATTGTTTTTTTTCTCCCTTTCCTGTCTCTCTCTCTCTCTCTCTTCGTTTTCAAATTTTAATTGTTTTTCTTTCTCCTCTTTTTCAAATTGGTTTTCTTTCTCCCTTTCCTGAAATTCCAGTTTCTTAAACTCTAATTTTCTCTCTCTCTCTCTCCTCTTTTTCTCTATCAATCCGCATCTGCTCTTTTTGTAATTCAATTTGCCTTTCTTTCTCCTCTTTTTCTCTATCATATTGTAATTGTCTCTCTTTCTCCTATTTCTCTCTATCAATCCGCATCTTCTCTTTTTATAATTCAATTTGCTTTTTTTCTTCTCTTTCTCTGTATCATATTGTAATTGTCTCTCTTTCTCCTCTTTCTCTCTATCAATCCGCATCTGCTCTTTTTGTAATTCAATTTGCCTTTCTTTCTCCTTTTCCCGAAATTCCAGCTTCTTCAACTCTAATCCCATCTGGAATTTTAATTCTATTTCCTTTAGTTTAATGTCAGAGTCTGATGTAGACTTACTGACCGAAATCAAAGCACTTTGTTACAAAACATCTTGTTCTACCAAATATTGAACCAAAATTTGTTTGATATCTTGTTTCGTTAAAGAAGCCTTTACTTCAGAAAGATCATATTTCCTAGCAAGTTCAATCAACTCATCTTTTTTTGAACAGATCTAATTGCTCCTGGGTAGGATTAGAAAGAAATATTTCTACCTTAGATGTCATTTTGATACAAGCGTGTCAGTCTCACTAAAGACTTAAAATTTTCAAAAACTAGGGGAAATTCAAATTTAAATTCCAATTTATCTCAAATCTAAATCTCAATCCGGACGATAGCTACCAATTTCTATGTTACGTGCTTAGGCTCGAATAAGCAGCAACACAGAAAGAGTGAAAACTAACAAGCTTGTATAACTTGAACAATCAATTTATTAAGTGCAATAATTTTCATAAAGTAAATAAACGTACGGTTTTAGAGAATCAAATCCAACATTAATCCAATATAGAATTCACAAAATAACCCACTAATAGAATTGCAAGTGTCCTGATAATTAAATGTTCTAATAGTTCCAGGTTCGAATCTTGACGATGTAATCCAAAATGGCTGACAATGTCAAGTGATGCAGTTCTTGTTTTATAATCATCCAAATGAAATTATAAACACATGTTTTCTCCTCCAAATAAATAAATAAATCCTCTTGCTTCATTGAATTGACACAATGTCCAGTACAAGGTAATTAAAATTAAAACTAAAACTGGAAACACATCTATTACCTCTAAAAGCCCAGATTCTACTGAATCTCTTTCCCAGTACAATGATTTAGATACCCGTTTTCCAATGTAAACAAGGGATCACGTGATTTTCTGGAAAGTCAAAGAAAGAAGCTACCTTCACCAAGTCACGTAATAATAAAATGATTCAGAGAAACAGCCACTAATTACTAAAAATAAAAAGATATTTTTGGATCTAGCCAATCTTTTCCAAGGCTTGTTTGCACTCTAAAGAAGGGTCAGAAATGAGGTCAACAAGCCAAGGTCAACCTGTGTTTACAGCTAGAGTCTAGGTCATCCTGAACTTTCTAGAATAATTTCTCAATTAATGAATATTAAACCCTAAATGACAAATTTGGATTTGACAAAATAAATAATTTAAATCCAATAGCCGTAACAATTTATTTTATTTTTCTGGAAAATAATTGTGCTCATTGAATTTCATAAGACCAGAACTGACTTCATCACGTGACATCATCTTCCATCTTAGATGCTTCACTAGATTCGAATTCTGAATGTTTAGGACATTTTATTACCAGGACTTTTGCAATTATACTAGTGGATTATATTTTGAATTATTTTTTGATTAATTGTGGAATTGATTCTTAAAACAGTAAGTTTATTTTTCCTTTATGGAAAATATTTGTGCTCAATAAATTGTTTTTTAAGTTTTTACAAGCTTGTTATTTTCACTCTTTCTATGTTACCGTTTTTTCGAGCCTAAGCACGTAAGACTAATTATATTCATATTATAATTAATTTAAATTACGGCACAAGAATCACCGAGGTCTTGTCAGAAGACATATATATGAGACATTAAAAGGTCTGATTTCTAATTATAATCATACTTTAAAAAAATTTGTATGGATATAACATTTTATCGTGTATTCGTGAATTCTGAAATTCTGGTAAATTATGTTTGGGTATGGAACATAGTCAGTTTAATGTAGTTCATTTTTATTTTGACATAGATGATCGATAGGAATATTTCCATAGTTTGTTGCAATACTTAGTGCATTTTATATGTTGATTAATATTCATGAAATGTATGTTTGTTGCTAAAAATGTTTATTCAATATGATACGCTTTTCAGGTTTACCAATTTCTAGCCAAAATGACTGGTGTTATAGCAGATAGTGCTGGAACCGTGACAGCTGATCGTGGTGGTAAGTTAAAAAAGGGCTGGCAGTGTGTCAGCATTGTGTTAGTAATGTGGTAGCTTAACTGTAGTGTGGCAGCATAGCTTTTGATTTAACTTTATAACCTTCAACGTTGCAGAGCAGATGTTAATGTACTAACACATCTTGCTGGTAGTGTCGCCGCATAAATATTGCCAGCACCAGTTTATTAAAGGATGTGAATTCCAAAATATACACTGAATCGTAGATTCGGATCATTGTTTGTTTTTTTGTTTGATTTGGATTCTTAACGTAGCTTTGACACGTTTTCAGTCATATCGCTACGATTTCAGCAGTTTGCCAGTTTATAGTGATGGCTAATACTAGGCAATCATACCGCAGACATGTAGCATGATGTCCCACCCAGTTATATTATCCTGACACCAGGCCGAACAGTCCTAACACTAGCCTCGTAATACTGAGCGCCAAGCGAGGCAGCTGTTTGTACCATTTTTTTACGTCTTTGTCAGGACTCGGCTGGGGATCGCATTCACGACCTCCCGCTTCCGCGGCGGACGCTATAATCACTAAGCGACTGGAGCGGTTAGGTTCGGAACATAAGCATATATAGCTATGTCTACATTAAGATTTTTGTAATATCGTTTCATGAATGTTCTTTTTGTTCTAGAGTCTAGTTACATATTTTGAATCGTCAGTGTGCAAGGCAACTCGTTATTGTGGAATGCGTGTTTATTTGTTTTATATTTGTGTTAATTTCGTTGTGACGTTATTATTGTCCTTAGACTAGATTAATTTATTACATAAATCTTGTTTCTTTGCTTAAGCAGCAGAGAGGGTGAACAGACCACGTTTTCGAGCAAAAATAAGGCTTCCAACGAAATCTCATTTTAACCAAAAAAAAAATAAGTCTCCATTTAGCGAACGGAGACTTTACGATGTTTCAATCAATTTTGGTCGCAACGATGTGGTCATCACCCTCTCTGCTGCTGGAACTTTCAGTTCTGGTTAACAAAAATAATAAATGATTTCAACCGAATATTTGATCGAGTTTTTAGGACTTTACAAACAAACTAATCGCTAGCACCTCCTCTTGTAGATCAATTAAATTATTTGACTGGTCGGTGAGTCGGAAATTAATTCTCGTTAGCGAATTATTATGGCATCGCATGTAGACAGGATTGATTGGGTTTTCAATAATTAGAAATCCCGGAGGGGCTGTTGGTGCAAACGAATAAAGAATATATCCCTGCTGAGCTTGATTTGATTGCTCTAGATTAATTTGATAACTTCCTTCGATAGCATCACATGTTAAATTGAGCGCAATCACTGTTGAAATATTTACATTGTGCGGGGCAATATGCCTACCGCCACCATCTGGATCATTATTATATTTAAGGATAGTTGAATCTGGTTTTTGTAATATCGCGATAATTTTAACAATTTTTGCTAGTTCATCAACGTTATATCCGGGAAACTTGAAATTACGCAGATTGTCTTCTGTGATATTGTAGTCGGTTAGGAATCGTTGTTTATTGTCGCTGTTGTCATTAATTATTGTTTGAATAATTAGTTCATAGATATATTCCATGTCAGATATAAGTTGATTTATTATTTCAACGTGTTTTTGCGATTTTGTTTGCCGTAGTTGTTCTAATTGTGTTTTATATAATTGATTAATTTCATTAAAATAGCCACGGACGTCAGTTAGCGTAAATGAAATAGTAACAGATGAGTCGGCTGTTCTTTTAATGATAAAATCCCATTGCAGTGTGTTTTTATTGGTAAATATAAATCTATCGGTGATTCTTCCTTTTCTTATATCAGATAAATTATCTCGATACCTGGGATTGATTTCATGATATGATTGTACGTGTGTGGTTAAGTCGGCGGTGGATTTTTCCGGTGGTTTTCAGGCCATCCTAACACTGTTCTTAACGAGCTGTTATAGATATCTACAATGTATCCCTCTGTGCTTATTTCGATCGACGACGAGAGCGTCGGTTCATGAAGTTTAATAGCTATTTTTGATTCTTTTTCAGTAATTGATTTTATTCTACGCTGAATTTCAGCATCGATTTGCTCAATTTGGTACGACCCAGTTGGTAACGAAACAGTTTTCCACGCTGGAGTACCATCGGGTTTATTCTTATACGAGAACACCAGTGTGTTATTGGGTTGCTGACCGCCAAACGCAACCAATCTGATATTAGGCCAGCTATGATATACTCGTAATTTTGCCAGCGCGATCTCACGCACTGGAATCGGAGAAGGGAAGTTCACACTAAATTCAGGGTTTGTTGATGTTATTGATATCATGCTTGTTCGTATCGGAGTGGTATTCTCCGCGATTCGTTGAAGCAGTTGCAATTCGTTGAATTGTGGTGACATTATTGTTAACGCTGTCTTCAATTTCCAATTTCAACATCGCGGAGTTATACAACTGGGTCATCGTGGAAAATTCAACATCGGATATGAACGAATTATCTATCGACAGCGAGATCAACTCGGATAATTTCGAGTACGCGTCAAATACCACCCTGTACCGAGCTGTATAATCACTGAGTTTTTTCTGAGAACACGATGATATTTTTTTAGTTATCGCGGTGGCGACTGCAGCAATTGTTGTTGCCGCGGAGATAGCAATTGGAACTGCAATCGGAGCCATCATGGTCACCGTCGACATAATAACCCCAGCGCCATCACACCGGATACCGAATACACGGTGATGTCGATGATTGCTACGCTGCGTCGGTATTTTTTCATTTTTTCACGATAACGCTCAGAAAGTGATTTCAAGTTCGCGGAAAACTCTTTCACGGTGTTGAATCGATATTGCGATGACGGCGTCATCTGCGATTGTGATACCGCTGACTCCGTCAACGGGGTTATTATCGGTAAAAATTGATATCATCGATGACTTCGTCATTGACATTGTTATTTTAAACCCGCTAGTGTTTTCAATTATTAGCCATCTTCCGGGTAGTAGATCAGGGGATGTCTACTTCACCTACGAATTCTAAACACCAGGTTATTGTTGATCTAATGGTGTTATCAACCGCGATAATCTCAAATTCTTCTTCTCCCCCCGCGATAATTACTGTCGCGGTGCCACCAAAGTAGGTTTTACCTTTCACGATGATATCAAATTGCTTGTTAGAGATTAACGTCATCCTGTAGATACCATGGGGCCACTTCACGTTAGTGACTTTCAATTTAGCATTAGAGTTTTTTACCCAATCAAAGGTCCCATGATTGACCTTATACACGATATTTTTAACGCCTATGTCTGGATGCGGAATTTTTACCTTTTCAAAATCTTCTCGTAGTTTAGCAATATCGTCGTAAATGTCGAGATAGGTTTTTTTATTTCGGTAGCTTTTATCACCGTTCCATCGCGGCGTTTAAAAAATGAAATCAAAAGTAAGTTAGGTTCTATACCTTTTTGGATTAGATAATGCCCGTGGAGTTGAGAATATGTCGTCGTGATATTGTGACTTTCAGAACCCTTAAAGAAATTTTTAACAAACTCGTTGGTGAGTTTTTGTTCGTCAATAGCGCTTTAACTTCAGCGAGGGTTGGACCTGTCAACGATGTTGTTTCAGATTCACGTGTTCTCCCCCAAAAATTTATCCACGATGGTATTAAGTGTTGCTTGTCTCACCATAAAACTAATAATATCGTTGAGAGTCATCGTAGATGTAGCTGGGACACCAAAGAAATTATTAGCGACGTAGGCATTGTGAGTATGCCTGATAATAAACTCGCTAATTTCAGCGAGAGTCGAGTCTGCCACAGGTGGGGATCCCAAAAACTTACTAACGACGTCGTTGGTGGGTTTTTGATCTTCTTTTAGTTTAGAAATATTATTGTAAATTTCGAGGTAATTTGCCCTGATATCGGCTTAAGTCATCATCTTCCCATCACTCTTGAAAAAAAGTGTAGACAAAAGTCCATCAAACTGTGCTTGGAGTCTAAAATAAGTTTCGATGTTAGAAAGTTTCATCGTGATATTTTGGAGTGTAATGCCCTCAAAGAACTTATTAGCTACGTCGCTGGTGATTTTTTGTCTGTCAAGCGCGCGCTTAATTTCAACGAGAGTCATGTCTGCCACAAGCGAGTTTCCAAAAAACTTAACAACTACGTCGTTTGTGAGTTTTTGTACCTTCTCAAAATCTTCGCTTAGTTTAAAAATCTCGAGATAATTTGCCTTGATTTCTGAAGCAGTCATCATCCTTCCAGCTTCCTTGTTAGCGAAGAATGAATTCAACAAGTCTTTAATTTCAGCTAGAGTCATGCCAACCACAAGCGGGGTTCCAAAGAATTTATGTACGACATTTTTGCGAAAACTATTATAACCTCGTATAAGATCATTCAGCTCACGTTCGTTGGTAGCAATCGCGTCAGTGATCGTAGACACAAGTGCGCCTGGTTTAAGTCGTCCACCGCTGGAATACAGCGCAATAGAGTTTTCAGCGGCATCGCTCTGCCGTATCAAAATGTCATTCGCGGATATATTACTGCTTTTCAATTTACCCTGGCGATCTTGAAATACAACTATTTCGTTCGGGTCAACACTTGTTAAATTTAACGTCTCAGCGATTTCATCTTCAATTATTTTTTTTACATCCTCGATAGAACCCGCAGATGTTTTCGTGGTGGGATCCGACATTGACAGAGATTGTCCCCAAATATTAATCATTATTGTAAAGATTCTAGTATTTTCAATTTATTGATTCTCTAAAATTACCTTGTAATTTCCCACTCGTGTATTTATTTACAACCAGATGAGGTGGTTTCTGTGACGATGAAATCTCCGCGAGGACATTTAATACTTCACGGCTGCATATCGGTGGATCATTTAATTGTTGTGTTGGCAGCGTGGAATAAAAAATCGGAAACTCTTTGAGTTTCATCGAGGAATTTATATACCGCATAAACTCGCTTGGCGGAGCTAACCCATATGAATCAAAATAGACAATCCCACGCGGATCGAATGCGTATGCAACCCAGTGAGTTCCCGATCCGCTGCTGTTATCAAGATTGATGATACCAGTTTCAACGCGTTTAGGTTTTCTCGGTAATTGATCTCTCATAAAAACCCCTCTGAAGTTTTTTATCGCTAGTTTTTTAGCAGCATCAATTAAATCAAAATTGGACATGGGAACCATAGGTTCCTCAGTCATAGACTCCTCAACAATTGGGCTTTCAACTAATAAACCGTTCCTGGTATTCTTAGGCCGGATCCGTGAACGGATCTCCCGCTGTACCATGAATACGGGGTTCCTGGTAGTCTTAGACCCTTTCCCTTTTTTTCATATCCTTTCCCAGTTGCCTTTTTCAACGCCATCCCTGCTGCGGTCCCAACGGCTCCCAACGCTGCCGCTTTCGCCACTGCTGGGGCAGCCGCTGCAATCAATGCTGGTATTGCAGCTAAGAATGGAAATATACCACCTGATTTTATCATGTTCGCGATTGCAGCCTTTGAAAATACAATTTGAACCCCTCGCCGTTTCTTTAGAGCATCATTGAAATGTTTTATTTGACGATCCGTCAATGATATTTTATGTGTACCGCCGGACATCTGCGCTGGTTTTAACGTTATTGTTGTTCCACATTCTTTAGCGGATTTTGATCGCAATTTCTTGACCTGACCATCAGTCAGATTGACACTAACAACACTATATGTCATTTTATTGTGAAACACATGTATGTTTTCAATTGATCTAATTGGAAACTCTTCAACTACTCTCATTCGTCCACCTACCCCTTCTAACAACATTGATTTATCACTGAGAATGACAGCAATCGCTCTATAATTAACACCACCAGGAGCTATACGAGCTCTGAAGTGTATATCAACGACGGATTGCCTTGTTAAATCAAGATGTTCCAGCGAAAAGTAATAAATCGGATAGAGGTTTTTAAAATCAAGTTGAGATATTTGTAAACCAGTATCAACATTTTGATCACGACCCATATATGACAGCATCCGATGATACACACGTGCTATGTGGTTAGTGTCGTAATCAAGCTGAATATCCTCAGATGGTTCTTGTTGTCCGTTTATTCTCAGTGAAACCTCCTTGACTCCTAACCGATCAAATATCATATGACTGCGTTCTTGGGAGCCTAATCGATCCCGATCCTGCAGCGCTATAAATATATGACGTGGAGCTGAAACGCCTTGTTTTGATGCCAGGTGCCATGTAAATGTATCAGCAACATTATCCTCTTTGGCATCAGTTGTTGTTGTTAGCCAACTTATCAATGATTTGCCACCTGTGTCCATAAATGAAAGTAGCCGCTCTTCCGTGGTAATTGATGGGGTCATTACTGACATCCACAATACTATTTTACTCAAAACAACTTTACCATCAGTGGCACCAGTACGCCAAATTGCATCATTGTCATTGCCTTTTCGCACTAACGCGATTGTGTGTTTGGCTCCAAAGATGACTTTTCTAACATTTCTGCAGAATCCAAAAATATGATGCAACGGAATCGCACATGAAAACCGTCGGCGTTGTCCTTGTAACATTGCTACTCGTGTTGCAAACCCTAGATTGAAATTGCGATTAATGTCTACTACATCAAAGGTACCAGCTGGTCTAGTATATCCGGCTGGTGCTGGATCAACTGCGGTATCTCGTGTTGCTTTTACCCTAGTATGATTAATGTGATCAGCGTGATTATTAATATCCTTTGCAAACATCATAGATGGACCAGCCGACCTTGTATAATCATCGGAGTATCTTGCTAGCCCGATTATTGTTGTTGCAACATCAACATCACGGTCTATTGATTCAATTTCTTTTCCATCAATGAGATATCTTGCACTTTCAAATAACGCCATTATGCCATTGTTGACGAAACCAACTCGGATATTTGGATCATCTGCATATGGTGTATCAGCTGCATTATTTGTTACGAGTTCTCCTTCTACTTCAATAAATGCTTCACATGGCAAAAAGTATTTACTGGTATCTTGAACTTGAAGTTCAATTCGCGATCGTAGGTCGGGTTGTATTGCATGATAGGAATAGTATTGATAATCGCGGACGGAAGCGTCTTTGCGCACTGGAGCTTCCATATCAAGAGCGGGATCGGCTGTTCGTTTAAACATTGTTATTATTATTTAGTGCTTTCAATTGTGAAACTCTTTATAATCATCGTCGTTTTTGTTTTCGTTTCAAACCACTTCCTGCTATCGCGTTCATGATAGCGCTATCTGTTACCGGTGGCGACGGAGTCACCGAAGCAGACAACGACGCTAGTTTTTCTTCCACTGCGCTATTTATTGCTTTGCTGATTTTTGCAGGCATCACTGTAGTTGATGGCAGCACTGTTGGTTTCTTTCGCACCAATGATGCTATTTTATCTTTCGCGGCAGAAAAGGCCTTTCCTGCAAGATTTCCAACGAAATCTCCGATTTTGCTGGTTCCCTTATCACGAATAACATCAATGTCCTTCATTGATAATTGTTTAGCTAACGGCGCCACTTTTGGGGCCATTCTTGTAAATAACCCCGCAATGGTATTGCCGAAACGGTCTCCGTAATATGTTCTATAAACAGGCAATCGTGAGTTCACCACGTAGACGCTTACGGGTTTATCATGGTTGTAGTGTATAATCATCTTGTTATAAAACTAGTAATTTTTCAATTAGTGATCAATCGCTGTAATAACCATGGGTATCTTTGTGATTTTCAACTAATTCAGCAATGAGTTCTCGATATACATTAATGTCCATGATACCGCCGGCAAATAATCGTCTACAGATATCAGCGGCCTCATTAATTATTTCCGGTGAGTTGTTTCCGGCTCGCTTCCCCCCGATGAGAACCTCCAGTCGTGATATATCACTGAGAATGTTACCAGGACAAGTAACGCTAGTGTTTTCAACTATGCCGCTACCTAAATATTCATCTTCAGTTGACTCCTCTTCATCCTCTTCAACTAGATTCATTTTTTCTACTTTACTCAATACTTTGTCTTTAAAAATCTCAAAATCATTACGGTTACTTTCTGTGATTCTAAATCTACCACGGTTTGCCAGGTATGTTTTTTTTATCCAATTCTCGTCGTTTTTTATATACTCTTTATACCCTTTGTTTACAAGTCTTTCTCTTTCATCGAGTGAAAAAACTGCGTGGTAAAGTCAATTAACTCATTGTCATTATAATGTTTAATTGTGTTGTATATATAGAGTAAAAATATACTTTGCGGTGAATATAGTTTTTCTATAGTAACGTCTTCTTCTTCTTTTGGTTTTCTTGCAGTAGCACCTAGTTCTTCTAGTACTTGCTCTTTTTTTTTGTTGTTGCCGTGAAGTAGTTACTATATCTACTGGAAGTGTTTCTAAAGACTTTTTTGTTTGTTCGGTCTCTGCTGCAATTTTTTCAAGCACACCAAGAACAGGCACTTCTCGTCGCTTGCCTTCCTCAGGAATATCTCCAAATATTGCTCGTTCAGTTGCTGTTTTCACATCTTTGGTCGCACTTGTTATCGGGGCGAACAGTTGTTCACTTGACACAGAAAAGTCAGTCTGCGCTTGTTGTCGTTGTTGAAGTTTCTCACGAAGTCTGTCTCGAACCGGTATAAACTTTTTAATTGCTGCTAGCCGCTCTCGGGCTAATCTAGTTGTAAGCGATTCACCTACCATATAGTGTTTGTGAACTGAGTTTTCAAATGTGAAACTATCACAATTAAAAGCTGAGTTATTAAATAATGTACCATCAAGCTAACGTATCCATCTCGGACAAGGTTAAACTGTCCGACGCTATCCGCGAGTGTTTCAGAAATAACATCGCTGGGGGTTTCAGAATTGTAATATCTGAGAACGGCAATGAACGATTTTTGTTAACGACGCGGCAACAACAACAACTACGTGAAAATGTAGGCGTCGCGGTGATTACTTGCTACCACAACCAGATCATCCAGTACGCACATAACTGCATAAGCAGGCCCAAACTGATGATTATCCTTTCAGGAGAAAATCCCATGTGAGTGTTACAAAAAACGCTAAAAAAAATTTATTTTTTAAATTATGTACTGAAAGCCTATTTTTTTATAGTAACGCTCACGTGGTTAGGATACTGGTTTTTCCTCGTTTAATATTTTTCTAAGATCACGAACCTTAGAACTAATTTCAGCTCGTTTTTGATACTCTTGGCCGAGCTTTTGACGTATTGCTTCAACGGTGCTAAATAGCGTTATAAATACATCAATATCGTTACCGTACAAACAAGCATAGATGGACTTTTGAATTCCTTTCACGAGTCTGTACATCTTAGGTAAAACATAACGACCCTTACTAGACTGATACTCTATGTCTTCATATTCCGAGGCAATCCTGTCACAGTCGAGATCTTTAGATAATATTATCCCTCTATTTTTTAAAATTGAAATTTCAGCAATTATAGAATTTACATCTTTGATATCCATTATTTATATAATATATTTTACCTCTAATCATTAAAAAATATTGGGGTCGTTTTTGACCCGTTTTGTTTTATGGACAGTACAATGCCGTATATCTCCACTCGAGTGTTGCGGCAGATTTTAGGCATAACATATACTTAATTAATGGACAGTACAATGCCGTATATCTCCACTCGAGTCTTGCGGCAGATTTTAGGCATAACATATACTTAATTAATGGACAGTACAATGACGTATATCTCCACTCGAGTGTTACGGCAGATTTTAGGCATAACATATACTTAATTAATGGACAGTACAATGCCGTATATCTCCACTCGAGTGTTGTGGCAGATTTTAGGCATAACATATACTTAATTAAGGATAGAATTTGCGATGTCCCCAAAGCATACATCTCCGAAAGGGAGGCCTAAGGTGACAAACATCATCTTAGACCGCCCAGAAGATATGCTTGGGAGACATCACTTAATTAAGGATGGATATATTCAATGAAACGATGATGGAATTTGTGATGTAATGATGTGGGACGGCACAAGACAGCACAAACATGAAACGACGGGGCGGATTTTCTACGGCCAATCCAACCATTCAAAAGCAACCCGATTAAATTCACCCGGTTGCATGATTGACAAAAGACAACCACACGCCCGGGTTAATGGCGTTGGTTAGTTTTGATCGGTCGAATTGCCCTTCGAAAGCCCCAAGCTTATTACGAGTCAAAGCTTATGTAAGGTGACTAATACAGCAGCGTTGATTCACGGGTGTGTTATTTTATTTCCTTGAATTACTTATTAATGCTGTTTCACAGCATTTAAATGAGACAAAATATTTGAATAAAACACTAAACAAAAGAATACAGTTGTTAATTAACAGCGTGTATTTCATTAGTTTTCATCGGAAAATGATTAATTAATCGTAATATTAGTTGGACTTCAAGGGGCGTAACTCTGTCATGCGACTTTATTATTGTACGCTTTATCTCCCTTGATATATGAAAATTGTATCCTGTGTGCACGTAGTAGTAATTTTGAACTTCAAGGGACGTAACTCTGTCATGCGACTTTATTATTGAACGATTTATCCCCCTTGATATATGAAAAAAAATTTTTATGATCATTTTTCTTTGACAGAGTTAATTTTTGAATTCCTTCTGCTACTCTTTGTACTGAAGGACTACAAATATCGAAATATCTACTGGATTCATATATTGACTGAAATATTTTCTCCTCGTTGGTTTCTGTATCAAATGATTTGACGGATCTCTTTCCAACTGACTTACAGGTCCCTGTCCCGCCCCTTTTTGCATTCTGACTTTGTGAGACGGCTTGAAGATTCTCAAGACAATTATCAGCCTTGATATTATTGATATGATCAATCACAAGGCCATCTTTGATCAATCCGTTGTGACATTCGTATACGAATCGATGACAATAATATCTCTTTTTCCCAGCTGTAACCGTCAAGTATCCTCTATTATTTACCCGTCCAACCGGTTTTTTTAGTCTGCAATTTCTAATAACACCATCACGGGATGCTTCATAATTAACAAGCACTGGGTGAGGTCTGAAATCTTGGCTCATTTGTATAATAATACTATTTGTCTAATTTATTATTTGCTTTAATTATAAGTCTATCAATGTAGTCTTGAGGGTTTTTTATGATTTTGTCATCGTTGGGGTCAATGACTGCATTTTTTATTCGTTTGTCATAATAGCGTTTTAGTTCCCTGTATCGTTTGCCGCCGCAACTGAGACATAATTGTGATTTTCCCCTTACCCCAGCCCCACATTGGAGGCATGGGAGTGGACCGAAAGAAACATTGCGAACGCTTTGTAAATGATACCCACAGAATTCGCTTCTGCATGATTTGTTACACGGGGTTGTTGATCCAATCATTAGCCACTTGCAGTGATTCATTATACTATATTTTTCTATTTAAATGTTTGTTTTAATTATAACATGGAGGAGTTCAAGAGATTATCGAAAATCAAGCCTTGGAAAAAAACTAAATTCACTGATTATACCATGAAAGAATTCCAAAGATTATCGAAAATTAAGCCCTGGAAAAATGCTAAATTCAATCTCGATAAGGAGTTCAAGAGATTATCGAAAATTAAGCCTTGGAAAAATACTGAATTCAATCTCGATAGAGTCTCTGATACACCAAAACGTCTAATCGGTGACAGAACTATACTAAGTAAAATCAAGGAGTGTTTTAATGAATTCTACCGAGACGGTGCAGCATACTGTTGGTCGACATTTCGGATTATTAATGAAGATGTTAATGTACCGAACATCGATGCTACTATGAACGATGAAAGAGCAGCCGAGATAATTTCACACCTTGGCGAGCCAACGGGGTGGAAATCCAAGTTGTAAAATCCAAAGGATTTTCATTGCAAAGCAATTCCCAACAGAAGTATTTTTTCAGAATAAAATTCATTATCGAAGTCGAAGGCAAATGGATTATCAGGGATAAATTTGAACCAATCCTCAAGGATAAAAAAACTGTCATTGTGAGTATAGATTCCAAACCAGGAATTCTAACTGGAATTGACAAACCATACTACGAGAGAACTTATCCAGTAACAGCAATTGTTTATGGGATATATCCGTTAAATGATAAACCAGATATTGCAAAACTAGCTCCTATGAAATATTCTAGTTCACTGAATTGTGTAGCAACACGGGTAATGGAACACTTCACAAATGCATCACGAGGAAATAAACTAACTGAATGGGAACTGACAGTGAAACAGCACGGTGCAAAGATTTCTGATATAGCTAAATTAGAAACATCATTAAGATTCCCAATATCAGTAACGACAATAACCGGAAAAGTATTATACCAACCGAAATATCAATCGCGAGGAGCTCCAATACAAATTATTGATCATAACGAACACGCGTGGACACCTGCAGTAACAATATTTCCACGAGATAGAACCGTGAGATATATCCCCGAGGAATTCGTCGGGGATGTTTTTTATAATGAGAAATTATTCGATGCTATTCACACGCTGTGTAAGGATGATCCTGTGTCAGTGTGGTTACTTAGAAGTGATGAAGATCCCGAAATAGGATTTGATCAATTTGTAAGACCTAATGGTGAATTATATCGCGTTGAAGAATTAGATAACAGAATGAGAAAAATGGCTAGTGATTTTTCACCAGAGAGTTCCCATGAAAAACTACTCACGGATAGTTTTACTATTCCATCTGTGGTAGCTCACTTCGCAAGAGAAAAAAACTCATGGCGTCCAACACGAAGTGATTTTCTCGAGGACGTTAAATTGAGTTGCGTCAAATTTAGTCATGGAGGACTGTGGAATACGAAATACTCACGTGATGGTATGATTTCAATTGATATATCCGCGTGTTATCCTGGAAGTTTTCTCGGGTATGGGAAATGTGCTGAGTACTTTAAACGATTTGGACACCCCACACATGAAATGACTCGTGTTGCGATTAATGGGCCATTACCTGATTTTGATTTAACCGGATTCGCTCGTGTGATATCATTTGAACTCGCTACAGGGTTACATCCGTGTAGTTATGTTTGGCTTGGTAGACATATGTCTGTGAAACACTGGATGCCAATAGTGCTATTGAGATATATGATTGATTGTGGTATGCTAATATCGTTGATTGTTTCCGAAGCTATTATATGCTATCGAGCTCAGAAAGAAGTTTGGCTACCACAACCCGATCTAGATCGTATAATTAGCGAACAGCGAAAACAGTTTCCAGATTTCAGCGAGGAAGAAGTCATGAATTGGTCTAAGAAGTTATTTGAAATTAAAAAAGAACAAGCAAAAGATTTTGGACGAAGAATAATCGGTAAATTTACCAAGGGTGGAAGATACGACAATGCAAAATATTCCTCGCGGTTGATCATAGACGTCGCTGAATACGATTTTATTGTAACGGATTTAACGAAACAGGGAAAACTTGTAAATCGTAAAGACGCTTTCCTATCCGATGGAAGACGATTAGGTACAATTGTTACCTATTGTGATGGATATATTAAACAATATACGCATTTGAGAAGTTCTATGCTAGCTTATGCTTCTATCAATTTATTTTCGATGATAAATAGATTTCCTAATAACGCAGTTAGAGTAGCCACTGATTCTATTTATATCCACGAGAAATACAAATCAGATGTAGCTAAATTCACATCCCAGGAGGAAGCATGGGGGTGTTGGAGATTTAAAAAGGAGACGCTACATGAGTATTGTGAATCGGCAGATGCTACCATGGATGATAAATATCTTTCATGTAACCCCATTGAAATTCAATCAGAATTTTCTAATGCACCACCGGTATCTGATCCAATATGTAGATACAAGACAGTTTATTTAAACGGTTGTGGTGGGTTAGGAAAGACAACTCGTGCAATTGAATTATGATTGTGTTAACACCAACTCACAGACTCGCCAGAGAGATGAAACAACGAGGGGTAAATGCCTGTACTTATCATAGTTTCTTTCGATGGAAAGGCGATGAATGGACTCCTGATCGAATGGGCGATAAATTCATTCCTGAAATCATGATTTGGGATGAAATATGCACAGTATCGTTGAAAATATTACAAACCTTTCTTGAGTGGTTGTTATTGAAAAATACAAAAGTCGTCATGTGCGGTGATCATGGCCAACCACCACCATTTGTCGGTGCATCCCCACATGAATGGCTAAAGGGTTTTGTAGACTATTATGAAGAAATTACCACTGATTATAGATCACTTGATGAACAATTACGCGAGTTCAAAGCGCTAATTAGATTACAACCGGATAAAATCCAGTGTGAAATAGCGCGTGAAATAATTTCAGAAACTCCCATAAATGATTTTTGGGAAACGTGGAGACCAAACGATTTGATAATTGCAAGTAGAAAAATAGTCAGAGACATACTTCAGATGAAGTTATTTGAAACGCATAAAGAAAAATTTGCAACACTTCCAGTACCGTTGTGTTATAGGCCTTCGGATACACGAAAACAGAATATAGAAGTTGATATTCCAGGGAAGACTGAAAAGCAGATTCTCGTGTTAAATGATATTGTGCTGGTTGATATCAGCGTCGTCGAAGATGCATTGCGTGCTAATAAATCCCCATGGACGCTAGGATACGCAGCGACGATACATTCTTCACAGGGATTGACTATATCAGATACAATTGTTTGGATGGTGGATAATCGCATTGAATGGTCAAATTTAGTCTATCTTGCAGTATCCAGAGTACGAAGAATAAATCAACTTCGAAGAATTGTTGTTGACGAAGTCAGTGACGATAATGATACTTCAATAAGTGATATTGTCAGCGTTGATAGAGTCAAGGATATAATCAGAAAAAAACTCTCTGGTTACAAACAACAAGACAAAAAAAAAACAACGAGAATTTGATATTGATGCTGAATTAATAATTACGCTGAAGCAACAACAGAATAATCACTGCGCGAGTTGCAATTGTATAATGCGTTGGCAGTATTCGGATAAAGATCCTCGCCAATTTACCGTAGACAGAAAGAATAGCAGCATTGGTCATGTCAGAAACAATGTGATGTTGATTTGTCTTGACTGCAACAGACGCAACGGCGCTAGTTAAGACCCCTCGGTGGTAATTGAGTATCGTCAGGAATCACTTGTAATTGTTCGCGTGTAAAACCCCGCTGAGGGGCAGTTTAATCTAGTTTATAGATTGCTGGTCTACCAGTAGATCGTGTTATACTAGATATTTTATGTACGGTGACACTCCAAATAGGATCAGTAGCTCTTTTTTTACCACCCTCAAGCTCTCCTGGTTTGTATAAATACCTTACAGTGACATTACTACCAAGAATTGGTTCTTTGAAATCTTTTTGTGGTTGTACGGGTATATACTTCTTTTTAATAGCGTTGCTAGGTTTCATGTTGATTGTTCGAGTAATCTCGTTATTGAGCGCGGTAATCACAGCTGGTAATCTCTTAACCCATTCTCGGGTTCTCTTATCCTGAATAAACTCCTTCGCGTATTGATATCCAAATAACCGCTCAGCAATCGTCCGATTAAATCGTTCAACAATTGCCTGATCACGATGTAACGCAGTATGTCCTCGTCGTAACGTGGTATTATGATGTTTCATCGTTGTTAAAACAGCACCTTGAAATTCCTTGCCAGGATCGACTTGTAATAGATTTGGCCAGCGCAGAGGGCCTCGTCGATAAATCCTTTCAAATGCAGAAGCCACTTCAGTTGATGATTTTGTTTTTAACGGTTCTGCTTGTTTGTATCGACTCGCAACATCAACTACTGATTCGATTGCATTTCTCAAACATCAGATCAAACAAGCGTTCGGATATTTCTAAGCAGAGACTATTGATGGCCAGAGCCGGAGGCGAAGATCTGATGCCGCACGGGTCTCTTCGTATTTGAAAATTGCAGCTTTAATCCAATACTACGAATTAAATTCTTAAAATTTGTTTGTAATTACAAATTTATTTAATTAATTAAAAATGAAAATTTGTTACGTCATTCCAAACATTCAAAACAAATTACACTTAAACACATTTTATCCTTAACATTTACAAAATTTCGTTGCTTTGATTCAATAAAATATTTTAGTGGGCTTTATTTCTCATTTGGTTTGTAAAATATTCTTGGCAGATTGTCCAAACGCAATTGTTAGGAGTCTCTTACAAAACGAAACAAAAAAGTGAAGACAGTGAGCTTTATAAAATTTGACTAACATAGAATATCAAGTAAACAAACGAGAAAAAATGATTGCGGGTTTACGAATCTAATCCAAAAGTAATCCAAAAGTTAAATAACAGAAGTCCTAGCACCAAAACATTCTGAATAAAACTGAGTTCTAATCCTGATGAAATCCAGCATGGAAGAATATGACCGCTGTTGTAACCTGCGAAGTGGTATTGTATCAACAATATCATGAAAAATCACACAAAATATGATTTCAGATTTGAAGTCAGTTTATCTTTCAACAAATATTTGTTATCCAAGTCATACGTAAAAATCGCATCAGTTGTTTTTTACTTAAAGGCATAAGGAATTTAGAGATAGCCTTGACCACCTTAGCATCTTTAGAATTAACAAGTCAGTGTCCCACAATATGTTCTAAAAACATTACACAAGCACTTCAATGCTCACCTTCGGATAAATTAATTTGCAAAATTGCATGAGTGAGTCTCTCAAAGAATTTACGAATTATCGCTAAATGTTCTTTCCAGGTGTTGTTGTAGATAATGACATCATAGAAGTAATCATCACAAATTATCTAGACAAGAGGTAAACATGTTGAATAGTCGTTGGCACACCTTTCATACCAAACGGCATCACTTTATAATTATAAAATCCATCTGGAATTATGAATGTCGAACGATCCTGTTTCCTCGTCAGTGGAATGTGCGTAAATTTGTGCAGGAAGTGAGATATTGTGACTTTGCCATTTGTATATCAACCTATTCATCAATCCTTGTTAATGTAAATGAATTTGTTATAGTCACACTGTTCACCTTCCTATCATCAGTACACGTATGGAATGTTTTATCTGGTTTCGGAACAGTTACACAGTTGAAATCGAGTCAATTTAACTGGGCTTTGTGAAATCATACGCCAGCAAGTAATTTCTTTTCCCATGTATTCCTATTTGTGAGGGTTCATTATTTTCGGGTGTTGTTTCACAGTTGCGGAAGTTACAATGTCAACGTCATGGAAAATTCAAGTAATAAGTTCATTCGTTTCTTGCTGTAGAAGGTTCTGGTGGAGATCGCTCATAATTTCTGAATTTCGAAGATGTGTTGCTCCAACTGCATTACAGTCCAATTGCACACCTTTGCTTAAAACGTCAATGCGTACAATTGGTACAACTATAATTATTGCATCATTAACATGGCAACATGTTTCAACATAAGGATGCTAATTTAATTTATTTGCATCCTATGAGTACTTATAAGTTAACTCATTTCATTCATTGAAGTTTGGTAGAATGAGCAAGAAAAAAAAATCAATTACAATACTCAGTTTTCACCATTATAGTTCTGTCAACTATAATTTTTATATTGATTTGAACTGTTGACTACCACATTCAAGCATATTAGGCTGGCAAATCCCAGGCCTAAAAGGTGACCCATGATCAAATTGGACAGATTTGGGAATGCCGAATTGAGTACAAGACTTATCAAAAATTTTACTAGTTTTAGATTTCGTATTACTCGAGGGAATTGTCTTTTTAAACCTTGTTGACGCATACATTATGGTCAATAAGTAATAGTTACCTGACAACTTCTTAGGTAAGGGACAAACATAATCCAACATTGGTAGGCTAAATTGTTCGCCAAATTTAGGAATAGGTTGCAGATGAACAATAGGTAACTTCTGAATGGGTTTTCCTACCATTTGACAAGTGTAACAAGATCTACTGTATTTATAAACATCACTTTCAAATTTTTTCTATAGAAGTGTTTGAAGATTTCGTGATACGTTTGATATTCCCTAAATGACCAGCCAAAGGAATTTCATGAGCCAGACTAAGTATTTCCTGTCTGTATAATTTTGGAACTATACTTTAATTGGCCACTTACCATTCGTCACTAGCATGTAAATCGGTCTCCATTTTTTCATAAGAATCACATTTTTGATTAAATAACAGAGGGGTTCTTTAGTGGCATTAGTTTCACTAATAGCCATCTGAAGCAACAGATCTCGGGAACTCTTTACTGTTCGATAACAAGTTAGTATCGTTTGTCACCCTGATTAAATTAAAGAAAATGAGTAGTTAAAGGACGATCATTAAGATCAATACCTTTTGACTGATCTAAACAAGGCGAGAATGATACCTTATCAAACCTTACCAGTACATGTGTCAGCTAAAGGAATACGTTTCCTGATCAACATTATTCTCATAGTTCTAGCAGCTGGACAAACTGTATAAATCAGGGAATTCGATTTCAATGGGAGCAACGTTATGATCCAAACAAGGCTTGTCAGTTACAAGCGGATTAACCACAACCTTATCTCCAGTAGATCGTTGCCAGGTAATACATGAATGCCCTCAACGGGTAAAACAGATACTCTTCCACCTGGCACAGGTCCTGAAACTGAGTCTGATGACACATTTTACACAATGGAGAAGAACATTAACAAATCCGCACTCTTCTTCCTTAATAATAGCACTCTCATTAGAAAAAGACTTCACCGAAAACAACATAATGCCTGATAATAAAATACTGAAACGCTTCTGTGTCCCTTAACACATTTAAAAGGGATAAGATTGGCGAATCCCTCGAACTTGATATTGAACCATTCGTAATTAATGGTTCGTAAGTGTCCGGATAAAATTTAGACTGAGGTTTATTAGACCCAACAAATATTTTGCTTTAAATGAATGATCGTGACCGTAATCTCGACGAAATGCAAGAATTTGAAAAAGATCTGTCTTGATTTTCTGACGCTTTTTTTCCATTTTGTAGCAATCAGAAAAAAGTGTACACGTAGGACTAGATTAAGATCTTTCATCAAGTTTATCAGAAGCGTGATTTCTAAAAGTTGTGCCAGTTTGAAATTTACAATGGCTCGTATTTGGCTGAAGTATTTCTTTACCAGAAGAACGCTGAGTGAAAGGCCTGCCTACAAAATAAATTGTATTAGCTAAGAAATACTCATCACCAGTACAAACAGCGTTTTCTAAGAATTTGGTCTGATGCTAATACATAAATGTCCTAATGCTATTATGGACACAGTTCGTGCAGTAATCATCTAATGTGAGTTGTCTTAGACTTTCATAATCCTTATTAACCTTTATATACATGCACCACCTATCAAATTATCATGCTATTTTCCAGGGACTAAAGCATAATCCTTTAAGATGCGTTCCGTAACTGGTTCATGGTCAGCACTTTGCTTAACTGACAGTAAATTGTAAACATCATTAGCTTTGCCCGTAAATACCCATTGTAATAATAGTCTACTGCTTCATTGACAATTTCAAATTTTTTGTATTGTTTCCAAACTGAGGAACATGTGTGCCTACTTCTTTTTTTGTAAAAGGGACACTAACCTAAATATTCTTAGTGACAGCAAAACTTGTATTTGGGAATGTGCATTTTACTTGCCAGTTCTATATATGTTATTCTAAATTGATATTACTCCTCTTCCTTCTCTCATTGCATTTGCATATGTTGCTCTGTCTTTTACTGTCTGTCTCTCTGTCTCTGTCTTTCTTTCTCTGTTTATGTCTGTATGCATCTCTCTCTTTCTCTCTCTCTCTCTCTCTCTCTCTCTCTCTCTCTCTCTCTCTCTCTCTCTCTCTCTCTCTCTCTCTCCAATCGCAACTGCATTTGCATTTCGTCGTTCTTTAACTGCCTTTTATTCGGTAATTGCTTTTACGCTTTCTCTAACTGAATTTGTTCTTTCTATAACTGATTTTTACTGCATTTGGTTTTCTTCTTTATGTAAAGTCCCAACGTTATTAACTATAATTCCACCTTGCATTTGAATTTTAATTCCTTTTCAGTCCGAGTCTTATACAGACTTAATGATAAAAACGAAAACACTTTATCTAAAACATTCTTTTTCTTTAAATACTGGACCAAACATAGCTTGTATTTATTTCTTCGTTAAAGAAGATTTCGATTCAGAATTGTTATGTCTTTTTGGAATGTTGTAGCAATTCATCGTTTTTTTTTTATTCAAGAGGTTAAACTGTTCCTGTGTATGATTTGAAAGAAAGATCTCCACTTTTGATGACCTTGTGAAAAGGCCTGTTGATTTCATCAACAATTTTTAAAATGTGAAATAATACGTTAGATTCTTAAACAATAGAAAAACTAGGGGATATACATATAACAAACCAAACGTTTCTGAAATATTGTAGGCAACATTTATATATCCCAATTACAAGCAGAGTACTGTCTAAAGTAACACCTAGGTTTCAAACAGACTGTGTCAATTTAATGTTGATTTTTCTGATATTTAGTGTTTAATGTAAATGATGTAAATGAGAAAGGCTGTGTTGTGATCAGAATGGCCTTAGGTTGATCATCATACATCTGCAGTTTGTTAGAAATGGAATTGAGAGATTAGTTGAGAGTTGAATTTTTACTCAAAACGAAATATTCGTTTATAACTTTAGTACATTTGCTTTCTAGCTTGCGTCTGATAGTTGTATTATCCATTTGAGGATTTGGTTGAAACTGATTTGTACTTTTCAAATTCTAACTTTAAGTTAGAGCGCCCTGAATATGGCAAGTATTATATTTACCGGATTTACTTAGTTATGTTACTTATTACGCAATGGCTTAATTTTAAGCGGTATAATGTATACAGCTGGGCAAACATTAACAAACACATGATATAAAAATGTCAGATCACACAATGAAAACTTTCTAAAGGATAAAATCTACGTTAACGAATGCGAAATTAACACTGTGATATCTTAGATAATTTTCCAAATACAAATAGTATAATCGTCTTTATATCCAGTTTGTTACATTCAGTTACAAATCTGTGTGATGTGGTGTAAGAAGTGAGTAGTAACCGCCTTGCAGACTGTGTACGCAGTTAGGTAACAAAACCATGAAACTTGTATTTTCCCTGCTAAGCGTTGGTGTTATACTGAAAAATGATATATTGGTTTATAAATTGGTACATTTAATTTCAAGCTTGCTTCTGAAGGTTGTAGTATGAGATTTAGGTTGTAACTAATTTGTAGTTTGCACTGACGTTAGATGCAGTTTGCCGAGTTTATTTATGTTTCAAGGGAATAATGTAATAACTGGTTAAAAAACACCAGGTAAATGAAATAAACTTGTCAGATCAGATAAGGTAAATGTTCTGAGTCGTTATATCTACTGGTACAGTTGTATAATTAACAACGAGCTGTTAGATAAGTTCCAAAATACAAAGAAAATATCATGTGAGCTTCATTTACAAATCGGTATATGGTGTTATGCGAGAACTAGTATTTACTTGGAAAGAGAGTAGTAACGATAATGTCCACTGGGTTTGACACATACAGTTTACGTTTAGGTTGGAAAATAATAATTTTGTATTTACGAGTGACAGTGCAAACTCCAGTTTGATATACTTTAAAATGAATTTCTCTCATAGAATTAGACATTGTGCTATTTGTGTGTATTTGTTTGTGCAAGGTCAAGCAGGCCATTCACAAGCTGAAGAATGGAAAGGCACCTGGCGATGATGGAGTGTGTTCCGAGATGCTGAAGGCAGAAGACACAGAGACGCCGAATCTTCTTTGCCAGATTCTCCAAAAGATATGGGATAGTGAAAAAGCACCAAATGACTGGAAAACCGGAATCATAGTTAAACTTCCCAAGAAAGGAGATCTGGGAAACTGCAACAACTGGCGAGGAATCACATTGCTATCCCTCTCCAGTAAGATCTTTAGCCGCATCATTCTTCAACGCATCACAACAGCTGTGGACGGCATCCTACGCCAGGAACAAGCAGGCTTCAGGAAAGGCAAATCTTGCATCGACCACATCTTCACACTGAGGCAGATACTTGAGCAGTCTCATGAATGGAATGGATCCCTTTATGTGGTCTTTGTGGACTTTGAGAAGGCCTTCGACAGCCTGCACCGAGACTCTATGTGGAGGACTAAATTGTTAATATCTCCATCAATATCATCAATGCTCAGTGCTTCATCGATATCGGTTATAAACTCAATAATACCCTCGCCGGATTCTTCTACCGCTTTGTCGTTAAAATCTTTTAATACATTGTAACATCGCTGATCATCTAGACTGGGAACTATCAAATACAACTTGTCCCATTTCATCCATCTCGTTATTAAATTAAGTAACACTCGTGTCTTGCCGCTTCCAGATGGTCCGATGATAATCATTCTAATTAATTCGGCAACATCGCATGGTGTTTAATAGGTTCCTGTCGTCGGGTAGCTGAATAATCAATTACATTAATGTTATTATAAATAAATTATGGATCTATATTGTGTGAAATGTAAGACGCGTACTGGTACAAACGATTTGACGACGATTACAACTAAAAATAACCGATGAGCACTTTCTGGTAAATGCATGCAATGCAGTACAAAGATGTTTAGATTTGTTTCTATGAGATCTGCGGATAATTTTAAAAAACGAGGAGGTGATATTACAGCCAAGCTAACTAAACTCCCAGGAACACCATGGGCGAAGTATCCAGGGAAAAAAACATATTTCAGGGTATAGTTATTGTGGACCCGTAACCAGACTCGATATCAGACTCGATAATCAAAACCATCCCAAACCCGGTGAATATCCAATAAACGCCATTGATAAAGCGTGTCATGCTCATGGTGTTGCGTATAAAAGCAGCAATCTGCAACACAGTCATATCGCAGATATGAAATTGATTCACGCGTCGAATTCTATCACTGATAAATCCTTCAAAGAAAAATTGGCTTCATGGTTAGTAAAATCGGCAATGAAAGGTAAATTGATGTTAGGTGCCGGTAATTAAAAACAACATGGAATCTATTTATTATTCTCCAAAAGGATACAGATGGGGTAAAGCAGCGATTGGTAAACTCGCTAGCGCCGCGAAGGTAAAATATACCACTGCAGCGGATTGGTTATCTAAACAGGCGATATGGCAAATTTATCTGCCGCCGCCTAAACAAATTAACTACTCGCATTTTGATGTAACCGTTCCTAATGAAGTTCATCAAACTGATATATTATTTCTGCCGCATGATGGTGGTTACAATACGCGTTAACTGTAGTTGATGTTGCGAGTCGATACAAACAAGCAGAACCGCTAAAGACAAAATCATCAACTGAAGTGGCTTCTGCATTTGAAAAGATTTATCGAAGGTGTCCTCTGCGTTGGCCAAATTTATTACAAGTTGATCCTGGCAAGGAATTTCACTGTGCGGTTCTATCAACAATGAAGCATCATAATGTCACTATCAGACGAGGACATACTGCACTACATCGCAATCAGGCAATTGTTGAGCGATTTAATCGGACACTTGCTGAGCGGTTATTTGGATATCAATATGCTAAGGAATTTATTCAGGATAAACGATCTCGTGAATGGGTCATAAGATTACCAGCTGTAATTACCGCACTAAATAATGAGATTACTAGAACAATCAACATGAAACCTAACAACGCCTTTAAAAAGAAATCTATACCCGTACAATCACAAAAAGATTTTTCAAAGCAACCAATTATCGGTTATGTCACTGTTAGGTATTTATACGAACCAGGAGAGCTTGAAGGTGGTAAAAAAGGGCTACTGATCCTATTTGGAGTGTCACCGCGCATAAAATATCTAGTATAACACGATCTACGGGTAGACCATCAATCTATAGATTGGATTTGACCGCTCCTCAGCAAGGATTTACTCGTGAACAACTTCAAGTGATACCCGAGGATACTCAATTACCGCCGCATGGTCTTAACTAGCACCTCTTCGTCTGTTGCATTCAAGACAAGTCAGCATCACATTATCCCTGGTATGACCTACGCTGCTATCTTTTCTGTCTACGGTAAATTGGCGAGTACTCTTATCCGACCACCACCAAAGCATTATACAATTGCAACTCGCGCAATGATTATTCTGATGTTGCTTCAGCGTAATTATTAATTCAGCATCAATATCAAATTCTCTATTATTTTTTTCGTCTTGTTGTTTATAACCAGAAATTTTTTTTCTAATTATATCATTATCAACAATATCACTTATTGTAGTGTCGTTATAGTCTAGAACAAGTCTTCGAAGTTGATTTATTCTTCGTACTCTGGATACTGCGAGATAAACTAAATTTGACCACTCGATGTGATTATCCACCATCCAAACAATTGTATCCGATATAGTTAATCCCTGTGAAGAATGTATCGTCGCTGCGTATCCTAGCGTCCATGGGGATTTATTAGCGCGTAATGCATCTCCGACAACACTGATATAAACCAGCACAATATCATTTAACACTAAATTCTGCTTTTAACGCTGTCCTGGAATATCAGCTTTAATATTCTGTTTTCGTGTATCCGAAGGCCTATAACACAACGGTACTGGAAGTGTTGCAAATTTTTCTTCATGCAATTCAAATAACTTCATCTGAAGTGTGTCTCTGGCTATTTTTCTACTCGCTACTATCAAATAGTTTGGTCTCCACGCTTCCCAGAAATCTTTTAATGGTGTTTCTGAAATTATTTCACGCGCTATTTCACATTGCATTCTATCCGGTTGTAATCTGATTAGTTGTTTGAACTCGCGTAACTGTTCATTAAGTGCTCTATGATCGGTGTTAATTTCTTCATAATAGTCTACAAAATTCTTGAGCGAATCATGTGGGGATAAACCGACAAAAAGTGGTGGTTGGCCATGATCGCCGCACATGACGACTTTTGTGTTCGCGTGCAATAACCAATCGAGAAATTTTTTTAATACATCCAAAGATACCGTGCATATCTCATCCCAAATAATGACTTTAGGAATAAATGTCTCACCCATTCGTTTAGGAATCCATTCATCGCCTTTCCATCGAAAGAAACTATGATAAGGACAGGCATTTACTCCTCGTTGTTTCATCTCTCTGGCAAGTCTGTGTGCTGGTGTTAGTACAATCATGTTTGATTTCCCACGAAATAATTCAATCGCACGAGTCGTTTTTCCTGACCCGCCACAGCCGTTTAGGTAGCTGGTTTTATATCTCCATATTGGATCAGATATCTGCGGTGCATTAGATATTTCTGATATTTTATCACCTTTCAAATATTTATCTTGAATCGTAACATCTGCTGATTTGGAATAGTCACAAGGTATTTCCCGCTTAATTCTCCATGATCCCCAACTCTCGTCAGAATTAGTGAATTCAGCCACTGCTTCGCTGTGTTTCGCGTCTATATAAAATGAATCAGTTGCTACTCTATCTAACTGTGGTGTCAGGAAATCTATTTATCATCGAAAATGAATTGATAGAAGCATAAGCTAGCATAGACGCCCTCAAATGTTTATACTGAAGATTTTCTCCGTCTGCGTAAGTAAAAAGTGTACCAAATTTGGTTCCATTAGTCAAGAAAGCGTCTTTACGATCGACATATATACCCTTAGATATTATATCCGCGATTATAAAATCGTACTCAACACTATCTATAATCAACCGTGAAGAATATCGTTTATTATCGTATTTTCCACCTTGAGTAAATTTACCAATTATTCTTCTACCGAGATCCTTTGCGTCTTTTTTTTTGTTTTCAAATAATTGTTTGGACCATTTCATGATATTTTCTTCGTCAAGATCGGGAAACTGTTTTCGTTGTTCGTTGATTATACTATCTAGATTGTGTTGTGGTAATCGGACTTCAGTCTGAGCTTGATAGGATATAATCGCTTCACTGACAATCAACGATAACAGCATTCTACAATCAATCATATATCATAACAGCACTATTGGCATCCAGTGTTTTTCAGACATATCTCTACCAATCCAAACATAACAGCACGAATGAAGTCCTGTAGCCGATTAAAATGATACCACACGCGCGAATCCGGTTAAATCAAATCAGGAAGTGGTCCATTAATCGTAACACGGACCATCTCGTGTGTTGGATGTCCTAATCGTTTAAACTATTCAGCGCATTTTCCATACCCGAGAAAACTCACCGGATAACACGCGACCATATCAACTGAAATAATATTTTTACGGTCATATTTTGTATTCCATAATCCGCCGTGGTTGTATTCTATACAACTTGATTTGATGTCTGTGAGTAACTCACCTCGCGTTGGTTTCCATGTGCTTTTCTTTCTCGCAAAATGAGCTGCAACCGACGGAATTGTAAAACAGTTTGTTAGTAATTGTTCGTCGTCAAAACTCTTCGAGAAACTATTAGCTAGTTTTTTCATCGCGTCAAGGAGGGCTTCAGTGCGGTATAATTCTCCATTGGGTCTTACAAACTGATCGAATCCACCCTAGGGGTTTTCAGCGCTGTGAAGTAACCACACTGACACGGGATCGTTTTTACTCAACTGGTGAATAAATTTAAATAATTCTTTCTCAGAGAATTCTGGAGAAAATTCCTCGGGTATATATTTTATGGTTCTTTCCCGCGGAAATATTGTTACTGCAGATGTCCATGCGTGTTCGTTATGATCAATACATTTAATTGGGGCTCCTCTCGATTTATATTTCGGTTTGTATAATATCTCGCCTGTTATTGTCATTACTGATATTGGGAAATTTAGTATTCGTTCTAATGCTGCCACATTTTGAATTGTTGCCCAACGATGTTTCACTGTTAGTCCCTAATCGGTTACTTTTTTGCGTCTTAGATCAGTCAATTTGTTTCCACGCAGCGCATTTATTAAGTGTTCTAATATTCGTTCTGATACACAATTCATTCTGGACGAAGTCAACCAAGATAGTTTCATGGGTTTTAGTTTTTCAATACTCGGTTTATCATTTAAAAGATATATCCCATAAACAATTGCTGTTACAGGATAAGATCTCTCGTAATACGGTTTGTCAATTCCAGTCAGAATTCCTGGTTTGGAATCTTGACTCACAGTGACAGTTTTTTATCCTTTAAGATGGGTTCAAATTTATCCCTGATAATCCAATCTCCCGTGTCCGAACTTATAATGAATTTTATTCTAAAAAAATACCTTTTCCGCGTAAGATGTGAAATTATCATTGCTGCGTTTTTATCATTCATGGTAGCATCAACACTACCATCAATTCGAAATGTTGACCAACAGTGAGATGCTCCATCGCGCTTGAATTCATTAAAACAATCACGGATTTTACTTATCATGGTTCTATCACTTATTAGATATTTTGGCTTATCAGAGACTCTATCGAGATTGAATTTAGTATTTTTCGAAGGTGTAATTTTCGATAATCTCTCGAACTCTTTCATATTATAATTAAAACAAGTATTTAAATAGAGAATATATTATATAATGAATCATTGCAAATGGCTTATGATTGGATCAGTAACCCCGTGTAACAAATCACGCAGAAAAGAGTTCTGTGGATATCATATGCAAAGCGTTCGCAACGGGAGTTATGGGCCTTTACCATGCATACGATGTGGGGTTGGTGTGAGAGGAATGTCACAGTTGTGTCTCGGTTGTGGTGGTAAGAGATACAGGGAGTTGAAGCGCTACTATGATAAACGAACTAAGAATTCCATCAATAACTCTGACCCTGACATCGTCAATGACAAAATCATAAGAACTCCTCAAGACTACATTGGTAGATTTCCAAGTAATGTAATAATTCAAACGAACAATTAATTAGACAAACAATAGTATAGTATATAAATGAACCAAGAATTCCGACCACACCCTATGATTTCAAACTATGAAGCGTCCCGTGAAGGTATTATCAGAAACCGTAGATTGAAGAAAATAGTTGGGTGGGATAATGGTGTGGGGTATTTGATGTTTGGCGTTGGGAATAACAAATATTACTGCCATCGTTTCGTGTATGAATGTTATAACGGATTGATCAAGGATGGTCTTTTTATCGATCACATTGATTCCAATCCGCATAATAACAAATTGGATAATCTAGAAGCTTTTACACAGAGTCAGAATTTAAAACGAGGAGGAACTGGTACTTATAAATCAATTGGGAAAAGACCCGTAAAATCATTTAATACAGTTATTTATGAAGAAATGATATTCAAATAAATGGGTGAGACTAGTAGGTATTTTGATATTTGTAGACCCTCAATACGAAATGTTGCAGAGAGAATTAATCGATCAGCTTTTTCAAAAATGACTGGACAAAAATTACAGTTCGTTTATGCCTAATTATGTTTTTGCATTATTCTATATATTATTAAGGGAGATAACTCGTTTAAGTGTGTTTACGGCCTATGAAATAGCTGTCTCCCTTAGACTGTGTCATCTAATTTTCATGGGTTATCTCCCTTAGATTGTGATTATCATGATTTTCAGTGGGATAATTAATTATCTGTTTTTGTAATGAAACGAATCAAATACGCAGTGTTTACAAACAATTGCATTCTTTTTTTTCTTTCAAGTATTTGGTTTTGCCTTAATATTGTCTGTAAGTACAACAAAGATATATAGATTCGAAACTAACTATGGTTCCTCGTACTCTAGATAGTATACATTCCACGTCATTTATTGTATTTTATAGTCAGGCTGAGCTAATATTGATCGGCTGTCTTTAGTTACTGGCACGCGCGTAACATATGTTATTGATTTCACATTATACCTCTAAAACAGTTAGTGTAATAATAAAATATGAAGTGTTTACACACGCTAGGCTCTGCTTTGATATTATCAGTAAGTAGTATATAGATTAAAAATAATAATATATAATTCACATGCGTTTGATGTACATCACATCTGTTCTTCTTTGACTTTCGCCATTTGTATTAGCTTACCTGTATATTATAAGAACCGTTAGCTCAGTGGAATATAATATATTTTGTAAGAAAACGAATAAAATATATAATGTTTTACAAATAATTGTATTTTTCTTTTTTCTTATAAGTATTTGGTTTTGTTCATACACAAAGGTACATGAATTTGTTCATTCAGTCAGTTGTGGTTTTGTGATTGATCCACTGACGTCATTCACCTGTTCGTTATTGATTTTATTAGTTTACCTATATATTATATACCTTATAAAAGAACCGTTAGTTCAGTGGAAATACAATTATTTTGTAAGAAAACAAATAAAAATGGAATGTTTTACAAATAATTGTATTTTTTTAAGTATTTGGTTTTATTCATACACAAAGGTACATGAATTCGTTCATTCAGTCAGTTGTGGTTTTGTGATCAATCAATTGACGTCATCACACCTGTTTGTTATTGATTTTATTAGCTTATCTATATATTATATTCAAAAACATACACCTGTATATAAAAACCATTAGCTCAATCGGTAACGTGTCGCGGTGCCATACTGACGGTCAGGTTTCGAAACTCGTAATGGGCATTATTGCCAACGATGCCGACAGATGGTTTTAATTGGAGGGTGGGATACCTACAAAATTCAAAATTGGTACCGTATATACCAACCACGCCGTGGTGTGAATAAATTTTATTCAACGCAGGGTGATGTTGTGTGGTATATACTGTTGCAATTTAAATGTAGGAGTGTCATCATTCATTATGATTGTATATATCCATCTATTTATTCATTGTTATGTGTCGTATTTTCCCTGTGCCGTCCCCTTATCATTCATTCATTGTATATATCCATCCAATTCATTGTATATATCCATCCTTTATGTATGCCTGGAAACTACCCAAAACTGTAGTAATGGCATTGTGCTGTCCATTCACTAAACATATCCCCTTGTGATTTTAACCCGTTATTTGACGAGTTAGATTCACTCTTAGGGGAATATGTTTCGTAATATATAATCTATTGTTTGTGCTTTCCCTATACAATTGCCAAAAGACTCGAATGGAATTGTATAATCATTCATTGACATCATTCATTGTATATATCCATTCTTTATGTATGCCTAGAAACTACCCAAAACCGTAGTAATGGAATTGTGCTGTCCTTAACAAGTTTGTGCTGTCCCTATACAATTGCCAAAAGACTCGAATGGAATTGTATAGTCATTCATTGACATCATTCATTGTATATATTCATTCTTTATGTATGCCTAGAAACTACCCAAAACCGTAGTAATGGCATTGTGCTGTCCTTAACATGTATGCCTAGAAACTACCCAAAACCGTATTAATGGCATTGTGCTGCCCTTAACATGTTTGTGCTGTCTCAAAAACGGGTCAAAATTGACCCCCAATTTTTTTGTTATCTTGTATTAGAAATATGCATTATAATATATGAATTCTGAAAATATAAATAGGTTTATAGCTGAAATTTCAAAATTAAAAAACGAAGAGATTAAATTATCTGACAATTTAAATCCTGACCAAATTATGTCTGACTTTCAAAATATAGAATACGGTATTATTACTAACAAATATATGCTGACAAAGAAGTATGCGCTGATAAAATAAATCCAGAATTCTATTCGGGCCTCTCTTGCATTCTGTAGTGACGTTAGTGTGTTTGTCCCGTTATTTACTATTGTGGAAGGAATACGAAAAGAATTAGGCCCGGATTATGAATTGAAAAAAGAGGTTAGAAATATACGGGCGTTAATTCAAGAAAACGAAAAAAAAAACGCTGGATACAACTAACGATTTGACAGTATAACACGTTAGTAAAATTCTCGCACTGTTGCAAGGTATATATTTGATCAAACAACACGGAATTAACTTAACTGAAAAATATTTTAATGAGTGGTTTTTTTTGTTACTTGTCTATCTGAGTCGGGTTAAAACGTAGAAATTATAAATCACTACATAGTAAATTAATTGGAAATTGTTTTACTGTTTCAATAATGGTAAACGAAGCATTAACTACAAGACTTGCGAGAGATAAATTGTCTTCAATTAAGAGATTTATACCAATCCGCGACTCTGTCAGAACTAAATTACAAGCTAGACAGAGTCTTCAGACCGATTTTTCTGAGGGATCTGAATTGCAACGAAAGGGGTAATATCAGCCACTGAGCGAGCTATATACGGAGAAATCCCCAAAGAAGGGTCAAGAAAATAAGCTCTTGTACTTCCTATACTTGACAAAATAGCAACGGAAACTGAAAAACATCAGCGTTGTTAATAAAAGAACCTCCGAATCCGAAAAAACGAATGCTTCTCTGTTGGATAAATTTAACGAACCGGCTAAAACACTAATAAAAAATTTTAAATTATTAAAACCAAGGGATTATGAAACTTTCGGTGATTTTGCAAATAAAAGCTATAATTCAAGAAAAGAGTTTATAGCGGATGTGTACAAGAATGATAAAGTATCAAGTAACGATTGGGTTGATAATTTGTATAAAATAAATAAAGGGATTGGTCGTTTGAATTAAAAAGAGTTGGGGTATAAGGAATTTCAAACGGGAATCAGTAATTTTAAAAAAGAACTAATAGAAAAGCAACAACAAGAAATAAAAGAACGACAAGAACTTAAACGTCAAACACAAACACGGAGACAAACACGAAGACAGAAAAAACAAGAAAGAGAGGAGATTCAGACACCAACACGAAGACAAAAAAAACCAAGAAGAACCTCAACAACTACAACCCCAAGCTTCGCTTGGACCATTGTATATACCATTTGATTGAGACGAAGATGATAATGATGATTTTAATTATTTACAAAGTACGGATTTAGAAAAACTGGATGCAGCAACTGGTTATAGTAGCGGGGATGGATTTTCTGGGAGTGGAATTTCAGGCATTGGTCTAGTTAGTTGTTCTGGTAATGTTCTTGGTGATATATCAAGATTAGAAGTTCTCATCGGAGGAAAACGAGCTGGAAATAACTCACCGGAAATAATTAATGAAACAGCTGATATGTGCATGCGGTTATTTCAGGGTGGCATCATGGATATCAAAACATATCGAGATTTCATTGACGAGTTAGTTGAAAATCCTACGGATGGTTATCACAGTGACTAAGTCATAGCATTAGATAAATATCATTTAAATGAGATGATCATACACTACAACCATGATAAACCAACCAGCGTCTATGTAGTAAACTCGCGGTTTCCAGTTTATAACACGTACTGTGGTGATGGTCTCGGTGATACAATTGCAGGGTTATTTGCAAGAATAGCTCCAAAGTGGCACCGCTAACAAAACAGTTATCGATGAAAGCCATTGATGTTATTCGTGATAAAGGTATTAGCGCTGTTGGAGATGCTGCCGGAAAAGCGTTTTCAGCCGTGAAGGATAAACTAACAGCGCTAGTTCGACGGCGAAGAAAACCCGGACCACTACCGTCTACAACAGTGATGCCTGCGCGGGTTAGTAAAATTATAAATAACGCAGTAGATCAAGAACTAGCGTCACTGATGACTCCGTCATTGGCAACTTCATTGGTCGCAAGTGACCAGGATAATATAACCGCAAATATGATAGCGAGAAGCGGCTTAAAAAACCACGACGGGGTCGTCGACGTCGATGATTTAGACTTTGATAAATCAAAGTGAATATATAATAAAATGTTCAAACGGTCACCTGATCCAGCGTTTGATATGGACGCCGCAGTGCGCAAGGATGATTCTATACGTGATTATCAATTTTATTCTTATCACGCAGTACAATCTGATCTTCGATCAAGAATCGAACTTCAGGTTCATGATACTAGTAAATACATTTTGCCTTCTGAAGCATTTATCGAAGTGGAAGGAGAACGTCTACAAAAAAATGATACAGCATACGCAGATGACCAAAATATCCGAGTTGATTTTGTCAATAATGGTATCATGGCGCTATTTTAAAGTGCAAGATATTCGATTGATGGAAGAGAAATTGAATCTATTGAACGTGAAGTTGATATTGCCACAACAATAATAGGGTTAGCAAGATATTCTGATGATTATACAAGATATGCAGGTCCATCTATGATGTTTTCTAAGGATATTACTGATCACCCTGAACACGTTCAGTATACTAAATTACGAACACCAGTGGCTACTGCATCTGACCCACAACCAGATGATACTGATGAACACTAAGCAAGACCAGCTAACCCCTTTGATGTTATCAAAAGCGTTAATCCAAGTTACAACCTAGGATTTTCAACACGCGTATCAACATTAAAAAGACCACGTCGACAATTTTCATGTGCGATTCCACTGCATCATATTTTCGAATTCTGTAGAAATGTCCGAAAATTTATCTATGGAGCAAAGCATACGGTAGTACTCGTGCGAAAGGGTACTGATCATAATGCAATCTGGCGCAGTGCTCTTGCTGTTGCCGGTAAAGTCGTTTTAACAAAACTGTCATTATTGATGCCAGTGTTGACTCCATCAATCACCACAGAGGAGCGATTACTATCATTTATGGACCAAGGAGGAAAGCCGTTGCTGAGTTGGCTATCAGTGACCACAGATACTATAGATTCTAATATTGATGGTACACTTACATGGCATCTAGCATCAAAACAAGGTGTTTCAGCTCCAGGTCATATATTTGTTGCGCTACAAGATAGAACGCGATTAGACAATCGGTAACGCAGCCATATGATATTTGATCAGTTAGGCGTTAAAGAAGTCTCACTGAGAATAAACAGACAACAGGAACCATCCGAGGATATACTACTTGATTACAACACTAACCATATCGCTCGCGTGTATCATCGTCTGTTGACATATATGGCGCGCGATCAAAACGTCGATACTGGTCTACAAATATCACAATTGGATTTTAAAAATCTATATCCGATTTATTACTTTTCGTTGGAACATCTTGATTTAACAAGACAATCTGTCGTTGATATACACTTTAGAGCTCGTGTAAAGCGTCCGACTAATGTGGCGGGTGATGTTGTTCTTATCCAGAATTATAGAGCAGTTGCTGTCATTCTCAGTGATAAATCAATGCAACTCGAAGGTGTTGGCGGAAGAATGAGAGTGATAGATGTGCCAGTGAAAAACATGTAACAATTAGATCAATCTGTTATTGTATAATGAAATACAGTTATATTAGTGCTGCGTTAACTCCCGGTCAACTCAAGAAATTGCAATAGGAATCAGCTAAAAAATGCGGAACCACAATAACACTGAAACCCAAACAGATGACTGGCGGGGTGAATAAATTATCGCTGACAACTCGTCAATTAAAACACTTCAATGATGCTTTCAAAGATAAAAAAGGCGTTCAAATCACTCTCTCTGCGGCTGCTATCAAAAACATGATAAAATTATGTGGTATATTCCCGTTGTTAGCTGCGATTCCGGCTTTGATTTCAGCAGCTGCCCCAGCGGTGGCTAAAGTGGCGGCGTTAGGAGCCTTTGGTACTGCGGCAGGAATGGCACTAAAGAAAGCAACTGGGAGTGGGTATAAAAAAAAGAAAGGAAAGGGTCTAAGACTACCAAGAACCCCGTATTCATGGTACAGCGGAAAAGGTCTGAGAATCCCAGGAACAGTTTACTAATTGAGGAATCTTTGACTCCTATGTCAAATTTTGATTTACTCGATGCTACTAAAAAAAAACTCGCGATTAAAAACTTCAGAGGTGTCTTTATGAAAGATCAATTGCCGGCACAACCAAACAGCGCTGAAACCGGTATCATTAATCTCGATAACAGCACCAGACCCAGAACCCATTGGGTTGCACACGCGATTGATCCAAGTGCAATTGTTTATTTCGATTCATATGGGTTAGCACCACCGAAGGGAATTTATGCGTTTTATAAACCGCTTAAAAACTTTTCATGAAATGAAGACTTGGTATTCTACGCTACCAACACAACAAATGAATGATCCACCAATATGCGGCAACGAAGTATTAAATGACCTTGACGCTATTTCAACATCTGGAAAACCACCACATGTTGTCGTGAATGAATACACTAGTAATCACTTTTTAGAGAGAGATTATATAAAATAACATGATTGATATTTGGGGGAGATCTTTATCAGCGCTGAAGAAACCAACCACAGAAATGTCTGCAGCCGGTGAACTTAGCAAGTGTTGATCCTAATGAAATAGTTGTATTTCAAGATCGTCAGGGTAAATTGAAAACCAGTAATGTTTCTCTGGATGATATTTTAGTTAAACAACGAGACGCAATCGAGAACACCGTTGAGTTTTTTTTTCCGATCAGGGTAAACTCAAACCCGGCGTACTCGTTTCGACGATTACAGATAAATTAAAAACTCAACGATGAGTTAAAATTCATACTAATTTTTTTTGGTGATCCAGCGACAACATTATCGAATTTATCATTAATAAAAATCTCTATGGACAATATAAAAAACTGTCAATGACGAATTAGAATCAATTATGGCTTTCTTTGGCAAATTAGCGGTGATATCACCGAATTTACCATCAATAAAAAAAAATCCATGGATAGATTAATTGAGCTTGATTATAAGATTGATCAATTTGAAAACAAGTATGAGAAGCATGAAAAGGATTTTAATGTACTTCGAACTAGAGCTGTTAGAGGATTTTTTGAAAATTCACCGACGTTCACAATGAAACTAGCGGATATAAAAAATTCTCTAGATGAAATAACCGCAATCAATCGGCAAATAGAAACTATCAACAACAATATTAAAACGATCAATGATATTATCAAGGATGATATGCCGAAGATGATAAAAATACTTGAAAAAACAAAAATCCCTCACGAAAGAACTAATAACGTAGTATACACGATCCAACACGGATCATTTGCGTGGACTCCTACATGCAATATACTAAGTATCACTGCAACCGTCAAAGGTATTTATCGATTAACACTAGTAACACCGACTCAATTTAATATATCATCGTTGAGTTCATCTGGGGTCAATAATACGATATCAACAATAATCGATAAGGATACAACCGAACAATTCACGATAGCGTCCACTGATAAAAATTTGGTTAAGGTTTCAGTAACATGGTATATGGAATTCGTAGCGGATTTAAGTAAATAACTAAATTGAAATCGTAAACTGATTTGGAAATAAAATGTCGTCATCAACGGTACCTTCGGTATCTCAATATCGCTATGATCAAGCCAGAGAGTTTCAGACTAAACTCTAAACTCTCACTGAGAAGTATTAAACAAAAAAACAAAATACCAACGAAGAATCACCGCAGTTGATGTTACCGTGTATTCGGTGATTGGTGTAATCACCGCAGCCGGAATTATACTCTCTTCGGTGACAATGATTGCTCAGATAGCTGTTCCAATGTGTATATCAGCAGCATCAACAATCGCGGGAATAATTTCGATAATAACAAAAAAAAATATCATCATGCAGCCAGAGTAAACTGCAAGACTACATAATTAAATTTCATGTTGTATCAACCGCGTACTCGCAATAGTCCTCGTTGATATCGTCGTCGCTCGATGATACATTTATATCCGATAGTGAGATCTCAGCGATGGTAAGTATTTATGATTCCTCGATGTCAAAATTAGAAATACAACATGAATATAATAACAATGACAACACCGCAGGAATTAATTCAAAGAATAGTGGAGAACACAAACCCAGTACAAAGTAGCATGATATCAATAACATAAACCAATCCTGAATTCAGTGTGAATTTCCCTATCCTAGTCCCCTTGAAGTTTAGCGAAACTACGAGTGTATCACAGTTGGCTTAATATTAGGTCGGTAGCATTTGGCGGTCAACAACCAAATAATTCTTTAGTGTTCGCGAATAAGAATCGCTTAAGCTGCCTGGGGGTTTGGAATTCATATCTGACTGCTGTAATAATCTTATCACTTTATCAAAAAGTACAATTATCCAGTAAATATAGTATATGTCTATTCAATTTATGAGTTGATCAAAATTTGGATTTAGTAGGGTCTATAAATGTTAATGATCAAAACATCTAGGGAATGTAGGGAATAATTCGTTAAACTCGAAAAAGATAAAAATAAATTTCATTGTTATAGAGTAGCTAATCAATACCTGTGCAATACAAATGGCGCGGAGGTTCCAGTGATATAAGCTATATCATTTTTTTTTGTATTTCTGAATATTAATCAACTTTTTAAATGAAATAAAAATTACACCAGGTTTCAGTTCCGATCTGAACTTTAAACACAACTTAATAAGTTTATATACCGATAAGGATGATGGAAATGCAATGAAAATATTTTAAAGAGACTTAGTATGCAATGAAAGTGAAATATACTCAAGCTCACACTACCTATACAAATCTTGAAGAATTAAATGATACAAGTCTACCAGCCAGCCAGTATCTTATTGATATCGTCTGTCGATAGAAGCGTTTTAATGGAAGTACGAGGCACAACTCTCTAATTTGTTACATATACGACACAAGGAAACGGTTATTAGGTAAACGAATCTAGTATATATATATATATATATATATATATATATATATATATATATATATATATATATATATATATATATAGTTGACATATTCAAGTAAATAATGTAAATGTTAAAAAGCATACACGGCAAACTTGTGCGATTATAAATTGGAAAGGGAAATACAACTAGCTGAAATACTCAGTTTTGAGCACAAGGATATAAGAACGACCCTCAGGATATTAAGGTGGAAGATTTGACAACGTTTGGAAAGATTTAACTATTTAATCTTGAGATCAATTAATGGAACGTATGATAAAAACAAATGTCAACATGTCATGGACAATGTAGCATTAATTGTTGTCAGTAGGATATAGACCATGAAATTGGCGTCAGAAATTAGCATCTTGGTGTACATGGCGTTGGGTTCAATATCAGAAGTGCAAACATTAATTATGAAAAGCAGATACAAAGGTATAAATTTAAGAATAATGTAAGATTTAATGTTTGTTCAGAAAATAATAATATAACTGGTCGGTTAACTTTAAATGATTTGGAACAAGGATTTGATACAATATCAAGGACCATTTTGAAAAATGGTATAAACTTGTTTATGTTGGCATATTTGTACTTACTATAACACAATACTATGACCGAGATCCTGGACCTGGAAGGAGTTCTCATCTTCGTCATGGCGTGGCGTTGTCACAAAACACTACCTGGTTTTCCGAATTGAGGTAGTTCTTTCATCCACTTATTTATCAACAAGTATATGTTCCTCTTTAATATTATCCATGCAACAGAAGAGAAAAAATATTTTCCGAAAATTACTAAACCCAGGTTGGGTCTAAGCATATCGACTTATAAACTGTTTTGTTTATGCCAGTCTTTCATTGGTAAATTGCAGAAGCCTGGTACGGGTAATACCCTCAACAGTCTTACTCTATAAAAAATAGATTAAGGATTTCATTCGTGTTCTGAGCTTTCTTTCATCATTAATGTAGAGAAGGTAACTCAATAATATAGTTGGTTGATAAAATGCAAAAACCGTCTTAGAAAATATTGTTTTACGCCACTAGCCTTGATGAATATTGCGATATATTGTTAGGCTACATGCAAATAAGAAATGTCTTGAATTAACCTTATCTATTTATATTATGAAGTACTTAAAAGCATTCTAAGTAGGTTTAATGCTGTATCTATATTCAGATCGAAATATTGGTTTATAACTTTGGTATATTATTTATTGTAAAGCTTGCATTTACTAGTTGTATTATCACTGTAAGAAGGTTATAGCTAAGTTGTGCTTTTCACTGACGTTATTACCAGGTTTTTTTATTTTGTTAACACTAATTCTTATTGACCAGTTTCAAGAGGCATGTTGTATACTACTGGTTAAACAATACCAGCTTTAGGCAATACACCGTCAGATCAGACAATGAAAAAGTTCTGGGCTTTAAATCGCACTTCAGAGATGGTAAAATTAACAATGTACTCGTAGCTAATTTCCTAACACAAACAGAGTATTGTGTCATTTATGTCTATTATGAGACTTCATTTAGAAAACGGAACGTCATGATGATGTGCTATAAGCTATAATTACCTGACTTGTAAGAGTTTCTGTCTTGTCGACTACGTTTACAATTTACGTTTAGGTAGCAAAATTAATTCTCTACCTTCTCTGCAGGCGATACCTTCTTACGCTCAGGAAAAATATAATGATAACTCATATATCCTTTTACAATTACATTTGTGTGATGTTTTTTGTGTATTTGTCTACTATGCATATTATTGGAGTACTGAAACATTTCATCACAAGTACAACCGTTCAGGAAACAATTTTAACATTGTTTCTTTGTCCAGGAACTTACCTTAAAAGGTACTATATCAACGACAGTTTCAACATACAATGAGTATAAAACAGTCACGAAAAGGTCCACGACATATTGATATGGTTACGATTGTACAACGTTATGTCTGATCTCTACAATACCGCTATGATTACTCAAGCATATCTAAGTTGTTGTTTTCAATGGCTAGTATTTCCGTTAGGTAAAGAAAGCTCTATGCATTTTATGTGCCCACAGAAACGGATCAAGAACAGTCTCATAATACACTTTAAAATCTGGAGTGAAAGATATCATTCTTTACTGTTTGTTTGATTCTTTGCCTTTGATTGCGACATTATACTACATTTTTAGGTCGCATATCTTACACGTGTTAAGAAAATAAATACATGAACTGTTATTGTTATTATTATTATTATTATTAGTAGTAGTAGTAGTAGTAGTAGTAGTAGTAGTAGTAGTAGTAATTATCACGCCCTCTACCGACATCAATAAGTATCAGCCATACCAACATTGATGCAACAGTTTAAACAAAACATAGTAATAATAATAATAATAATAATAATAATAATAATAATATAGATGTAGTACAGCACCTAACCTTTCGAAGTTTAAGAATATTAGATAACACATTAAAAGATAAAAGATTAAAGATTACAGAAAATAAGTGAAAAAACAAAGCTAAGACATGCTGACAATAATTATTGAAGTAGACGTTTTTAAGTCGTTATGTATATTCTTGCACTCAAAATATTTGAATTTAAGAGTAATCTTGAATGCAATCATATATTCTTATGCCAAAGATCTATAGGGCAATTCTTTACACGTCGATAGGCTTAGATACGCAAAAGAACTTTGTCCCTATGTTTTGTTTTAACTGTTGAATCATTGTTGGTATTGCTGATACTTATTGTCGGTAAATGACGTGAATCAGACTTTTTACCGTTGGGATCATGGGGGCTTGGGTCTCATCATCGTGCATCTACAGTCGTGACATATCATCCATGACTTCTCATCAGAAATGCGCCTTTCTATCCTTTCTTTAGAGTCTCAGCTTTGGACGGAAAGGTATATTTATATGTTTGAGTGTCGTCATCGTAGAAATTGTGAGACCCCGCAATCCAGGACACTTGTTAGAGCAGCTGTGTGTACATAATAAAGAGAAACACTAAAACTGAGTTGGAATGTTTATATTAACGGACGCGAGTCGTATCCTGTTGAATAAGTAGGACTTGAGCCATTTTGAGGTTGTTTCCTAATACTTAATACATGATGAAGGCAATGGAAACATATATCATGGTCTATGATATAAATAACACCTCACATGTCAAAGAGCGTGAATGCTTTACTCTATCAACAACTATATCTAATAAACAACGTGATAAGGTGATAAATGAAGTTGCTTTTATAAATCGTTAGCATCAAGTTTCGGTCTCTTCAAATTAGGATTGGGAGTGGCAGTTTTGAAAATTGATTGGAATTAGCTGGATGACAGAGACGTATTGATAACGTTTAGTGAAGGCATTATTGAATCAAACCACTGAAGTAGCAGATATGTAGGAATTGGATCCAACTCACATTACTTCAGTGCCGCTCTTCATAACAATTTCATCTACATTATTTATGTCAACATTTATGCTATGTATCAAATGCGATCAAAAGGGACGAGAGGGGCATTCAGATGAAAGCGTTCCTGTGGTCAGCTTTGTAGCTTATACAAATCACAATCCGCTGGATAAACATTGAAAATATAGATTAATGGAATGTAAGTTTGTGTGTCAGTCACATATGCATCAAACTAAACGTGTTTCATTACGAAGGGCACAAATAACGAATTTGATCCCGACTATATCGTTTCGGTCATACTGAGAAAAAAGGTTCTTCGCCAGGTCAAAATAGTTCACTTCCCGACTCGGAAAGAAACGTCAATATCTTTCTGTGTGTATTACAAATGCTTTTTATGCACTGATTCTTTAACGTGGTCAACGTTTGCTATTAAAAACTGAATTTCGCATTTTATGGGAAATATTGTTCAACGCTTAATTATGTAACATGGACGAGCAGATGCAGAGATTCAAACTTCAATGATTGGCAAGTCGAATGTTCTCCTTACTTCTCAAATGAAACATAGGTTCTAGACAAATAATTGACGTTTTATCTTACAATCTACTCATTGACAAGCCTTCAACTTGCGAACATTGCGTGTGAACGCCTTGATCGAATTTATAATTTTGTATTGGTCTGTGTGGGTGACGATTCACGTTTACTTTCTCCAGCTAATGGCTGCATTTAGACCCTGTCTGTTACCGTTCTACTGTCATTGCCTGAATTGCGATAAATACTGTCATGTGCAAAAGCATGTACTTGATTAGATTGTGCCCAGATTCTATTGTATTTTCTCGCCAGACTTTCGTCAAGTTTTCAAATGACTCTCAGTTTACCAGTGTGTATGTATGTGTAAATGTTTGCATGTGCAAATCTATGCAAATATATGATCAAAGAGTACACAAATACCACAGAAATAACTAAAGGTGAGGAAAAACAAAAGTACTGCCAAATGTAATACAAACCGATCAACGATCAAGAATAACACCCTTAAAAGAGTACAGGTTTTCTTAGAAGGGAATAAAATACTGATCTTGTCTGTTCGTCAGCACAATTCACTTTCGCGGCATAAGTAAGATGTGAGGGAATAGTAGCCCCAGCACATATTCTTGACCAAACTACATATATCTTCTTATCCCCGAGTATGTGCCAGTGGGTGTTCGTGCATGATGTAATTGTAAATTTCACACCTGCTTTTATCAAAATTAAGATTCTTTGAAATTGTTATTTCTTCAATTTTGCTCATAACAGTTGAACACCTCACCAATGTACGGAGTCAGAAATCATGTTTCATTGGTCTGTCCGGAGGCGTTAGAGATAATTAAAGACCGCATACAAGAATGAATCAGATCTTTCGGCTCCAGATTTCAATGTCCAAAAAAAATGGAGTGTCCTATTTCTCTACTACATTAAACAAACACTATATAAATGATTCCACCACCGAGAAGTTGTTTGGCTTTAAAGGCATACAACCTAAGTAAAAACGAATGAAATTATATATTTTTTTTTTCAGTTCACGATTACTTAATTAGATGAATAATTACGATTCAGCTGTTTCTGAGGCCGAAATCAGGCTAGTATCGGAAATTTTGTGATAAAAAACGCGATTCTGAATTGTTGTCTGCACACAAAAATTCGCTGTTTGCCACGCCTATATTCATGTAACCTCTGTGTTGACCTCTCCCGAAGATTAAGAATTTTAGCCATGCGCAAACACGTGTTTACAAAAATAATGGCGTGTTCACAACTAGATCGAAAACCAAAACTTAGATTCTGAAAGGAGGGGAAAAAAAGCTCTTTGGGCAAATTATGGCAGCACACGCATATGTATTGGTGACCAGCATGAACGATGGAATAAAAAGAAGTCCACTTTGAGCCTGGAAACTAATCCAGAGGTCACCAAATTCTTGCTGGATACTGGTGTCATGGTGAGTCTCAATTTTGCAATGAACAGTCAAGTTTTTATACCGCTATTTTATATCTGTATTGTTAACTCTTTATCAAAACTCTTAAAATAACATATTTTATATAAACTGGCATTATTCCATTTAGCTTGAAATAAAATGTCACAGCCCTGCAACAATATCGCTGAAAACCGCATGCACGTACACCACTGCTGTTATTTTTGAGGCCATCAAAGGGGTATTAATGATCATCATTTTCACTCGCAACCATAAGACTTTATTTAGAGGCAAGCAGTCACTTCTGTTTTTTGTTTTTTGTTTTTAAATAAAACAAATTATATATAATGTAAATGGTGATGGCTGTAAATGAAAGTAATGCAATACAGTTAAGTATATATTATGCATATTATTATTTGTAAAGTATATAATATTATTGTGTCTAATAATACATGTATTTTCCCTTGCTATATTAGGTAATGAATTGAATGGCAGTGCAAGGAAAACATCAGAAAAATGTCACAGAAGACATGGCCACAACTTGTACACCTGGGCCAACAATTCATAGGATACAAATTCCTGCTGTGTCTGATATAAAAACATCATAATCAGATATGGCATCTGTGTAAGTATTACTACATTTTTTTAAAACATTTCTATGTATAATTACTTGTCTACAATATTTTGGTAGATGCACATCTAAGGATTTACCTGGAAATGTATCATTCTATATTAGTTTAATAGTTTGCAGTTGGTAAAGATTGTACATTTTGTTAAAATCTGGTTTGTTTTATTTAGAATAATATTTTTGTTGTAAATTGTTTGTTGGCATATGTCTATTTTTTGTTATTGATATGTTCCTCATCATGCTGTATGTATTTTAGTTAAAGGGCCTGAAGGGAGAATAGTCTTTGACTAAATTAGTCACCCCTTTAAATAAGTTATTATTATTATTTCTTGAAGCATTATCATTCAGGTCTTAATAACCAAGATAAATGATAATTTCTTTTGATACAAAACTAAAGATTCCCAAGTTCAACATTAGTATTTACACATTTATTTCAAAATTTTATTTTAAGGGATTCAGTCTTGTCTGAAGATGATAGAAAAGTCTAAAAGTTTTATCAACCCATTTGAGAAAGTATACTAACAAAAAAATTTGTTATACATACATAAAAGGGAATATTTGAGTTAAGTATCCTAAAAAAACAACCATTATGATACATGCATGATATATGTAACTAAACTAAAAGTAATGTATAGTATTGTATTGGTATTTGTGGATGGTATTTGTGTATGAAACGGAAAGTTGCTCCCACAAAAGCTTTCTTTTCTGTGTATTATCAAAAAAGTAAAAATTGTGTATTTACAATTTATCTTAAATATAGTATCAATGCATAATTGAAATAATGAAGATATACTGGTTATCACAGAAAGAAAATGAATAAATTGTATTATAAATACAAACCACACTGAGGCCATAGTTATGGTTTGTCCATTTAATACACATGGAGAGGGCAAGGGGGGTTTACCCAAATGCATATGCTTGTGTATGGGGGTGGGTGGTCTACTGATAATATACGTACACATATACCTCGATAGTAATTTGTCTAATAAGTAGCCTGCTTGACTGGGTTCAGTTGGTGTTTGAGTTTTAGTGGACAATAGACAAACTTTTTAAAGTTATGCTGCTTATTTCTTTGATGCAGCCAGACATTCAACATTGGTGGACTATCTGTTACATTAAATACATATTATTGTTAATCCTTGATCTTTTCTGTGTGGATTAAATATTGGCTGTTCTACAGAATGGGGAATACAATCGCATGTATGCAGATGGTGTGTGTGTAAATAAAAAGTATGCATGTGTACAGGGAGGGAGGGGTCAAGCTTTGCCCGATTTTTGCACACATGTCCATAGTTGGAATCAGATTTTGTTTCTGGACTTTTTACATTTTTGCTTGCAATCTAATTCACACCGGTCTGAGCTATACACATACAGGTGAACAATTGCAAAAGTAGGATAAATTGGGGATGGAAGTAAAAAGTGGCCAGGAGGAAAATGATGGGTCAGAAGAAGGAAAAACTCCCACTTTTACCCTTATGCCGAATGATGTTTCTAGCACACCTAGGTGTATATCTAATCAAATCTCATGGAAACAGATTATTTCAATATATTCAAAATTAGTCCACAAATGCGCTCCCTACCCCCAGGTGACAAGGAAAAAAATAGTATGGGTGGAATGAGTTGATTATTCTCTGCCTGTATAATGCTACTGTACATTGGCATTTTCATCGAAACAGATTAATGGGGATTTATAAATGTTAATAGTTCTCTGCATCTGAATCAATTTATTTATTTAGTCATTTTACTTTGTTTCAGAAGTACAGCAGAGCTGGAGAATTTCCAGAAGTTTGATTTTATTGTATGCCTCCAAAAGACATTCATATAAGCCATCAGCTTTCAGAGCTAGGAATCTGTTGGCAGCTCTTGGTAATAACAATCATATTGACAGATGTGATTGTAAACACTGATGGAACAATAAGGTAATAAACTTTATTCTTGTTAACGTAATAATTCATCTTTGTTAAAATATTAATGCTTTACCTGAAAGTTGATAAACCATCTGTTTGTGGTACAATGTTTTCTTTTACAGAAGACATTTTTTAAAATAAATTTCAAAAACCAATTTTGGTTAGAATTAGTCTAATGTAATTAAAAACTTCTGTAAAGAATCTAAACATTTTTAAGATATATAGGTAAGATACAGATTTGCTATTTTGACATTTTCATCTGTAGCAAAATGATTTGTTACATGTAATTGTATGCAGTTTTTATTTGGACTTTTGAGAATTAGAAAAATATAAAATGACATTGTCAGTGAAATGTTTGCATTTTCTTGTCAGATACCAAAGGTCATTCAACAAAAAAGTGAGAGATGGTCTGCATACCCAAAGAAAGCTGATCAACAGTAGATGTATATTCCAGAAATAAATATGAAAAAATTGAAATGAGGTTAGATGATAGAGTTGGCATGAACCAGCCAGTTGTTTTGGACATAAATGATCCTAGGTGAATATCTGATGTACTTGCTCCAATACCACCACCACCTACAGAAGAGATTGTTACAAAGCAGAAATCTCATTTTAAGTTAAAATGACTTTGGCCTTTTAGTCAGGTAACACCTGTTGATATCAAATTGTTATGGAGAGACTATTCTAGTGATTGTATGGTAAGAAATGATCAATACCATGGACCCATATAGACAAGATAATACTCAAGTAGGGGTTTATTTTTGTTTAGTTTTTCTAGGTCCGTGTGTCCTGTATAAACGTATTTAAAGCATTGGTTTGGTTACCTTCATCAGGAGGATAAGGTTAGCCTGTGGTATATATATCTATATTCATATTACAATTGTCATGTCATCCCTTAAGGACTTGGTTGCCTTAGGCAAAGATTTTGAATATGAAGGTTAAAGTTTAAGGAAATTTATTTAAGGAAGAACAAGCCCGGGAAAGGTAAGAAAGGGTAAGGGCAAGGGAATTAGAAAGGGAATCCGAAGATAGGAAATGGGCCTTTGAGAGAGAAAAGATAGAATTAGAGAAAGGGAAGATAGAATTAGAGAAACAGGCCGAAAGGGAAAAGATAGAATTTGAGAAAGGGAAGATAGAATTAGAGAAGCAGGCCGAAAAGGACAGGATAGGATGGGAAAGAGAATCGGAGGAACGGCGGATAGAGTTAGATAAACTAGCAAAAGTAGAAATGTTAGAGTTAGATAAACGAGCAAAAGTAGAAATGTTAGAGTTAGAAGAAAGAGCAAAGCAACGGGATCATCAGCGTAAGGTAGAATTAGCAACATCTGGAAGACAACACGATTCTGCCACTAACAAATTAAGGGGCCCCAAATTACCTCCTTTTGACGATGAAAAAGATTACATGGATAGTTATCTTCATCGGTTTGAGAGGTATGCCGAAAACCAGAAGTGGAGTCAACATGACTGGGCACTGCATCTTAGTGCTCTATTAAAAGGTAAAGCATTGGATGTATACTCACGACTTCCGAGAGACGATGTGTTTAAGTACGACGTTCTAAAGGAAGCACTTCTCAAAAGGTACGAGCTCACTGAACAGGGTTTTCGTAAAAAGTTCAGGTATAGGAAGCCCGATAAGGGAGAAACCTTTGCTCAGTTCACCGTTAGAATTGCGAACTGTTTTGAGCGGTGGATTGAATGCGGTAAAGCGGTGAAAACATTTGAAGGGTTGACTGATTTCTTGCTCAGAGATCAATTATGTAATACAGTTGGGCGCGAATTAGATCAATTTCTGAAAGAGAAAGTCTTCACAAACGTAAAAGATATGGCTAAGCAAGCCGATTTCTTTGCCGAAGCTCATGGGGGAACCCAGAACGTGGTTTCAAAAGTTTTAAGTCTGGTGGTTTCCAGTCTGCAAGACCGATGCCTAGGGAGCTTGTGAAATCAGCTGAGACAAATAGGTCAGTTAGGAATCCAGGTATTCAGCGTCTGTAATGTTACTTGTGTAATGCATGGGGTCATGTTCAAAAAGACTGTCCTTAAAGAAAGGGACTTGTACATAAGGTAGCAGTGGCTATACAAAGTAAAGGTATATCTGATAATATCGTACAGGTAGAACCATGTATTCATTCGCTTGGCACGTGTATATTTACAGAAGCTCCTGTACCAACCGCGAGAGGGTTTGTCAACGGTCGAGAAGTCGTAGTATTATGTGACACTGGTTGCATGAGCGTAGTGATCAAACGTAGTCTCGTGCAGGATAACCAAATGCTCGGGTGGGAGTCCCCATGTATGTTACTTGATCAGACGATCGGTCGCATTCCCGTAGCAAGGATCACGGTAAAAACACCTTTCTTAACGGGAACTGTTGATGCCCTTTGTATGGAAAATCCTATTTACGATCTGACGATCGGTAATGTTGCAGGTTCCCGTCTTCAAACCATGGCCGATTTTAAAATATCTTTGGCCCAGGCAATCGAAACGCGAGCGCAAACATGGCGAGAGAAAACCGCGTTTCATAAATTAATAGTCCCTGAATCGGTCTCAGGAATTTCGCGAGATGAGTTCAAAAAAGAGCAACAACGTGATGAATCCATCAAATCAATTGTCGAGAAAATCGAAAATGGCGATTAAACACTGCAAGGTTGGGTGTAGCTCAAGATTCGTACGCAAGAACGGATTAATTCATACGGAGTTTAGCGCTCGGGAGGGTCAAAAGTATTGGCAAGTAGTCGTACCCCAAAGATATAGATCTCAAGTACTTAGGGTGGCGCATGAGTAAAGCATGGCAGGACACCTAGGTAAGGCTAAGACCACTAGCAGGGTAGTCGCTGAATTCTACTGGCCCGGTGTTAATGGCGATGTTACACGGTTCTGTTGGTCGTGCGACGTATGTCAGGAAACCGTATGTAAGGGAAGGGTCACAAGGGTGCCCTTAGGACAGATGCCATTAATAGATACACTGTTTAAAAGAGTGGCAGTAGATATTGTAGAACCAATACACCCAATTACCGAAAGAAAGAATCGGTATATTCTTACTCTGGTTGATTACGCGACCAGATACCCAGAGCCGTAGCGTTACCAACTATTGAAACGGAAAGGGTAGCTGAAGCATTAGTTGATATCTTCAGTAGGGTAGGGGTGCCAGAAAAAATCCTCACTGATTGTGGTGCCCAATTCACCTCTGACCTCATGGGTGAAATAAGTAGGCTGTTATCCATCAAACAGCTAAACACTACCCCATACCATCCGATGTGCAATGGACTGGTAGAGAAGTTTAATGGTACCCTGAAAAGCATGCTACGAAAGATGTGCGCGGAACGTCCGCAAGACTGTGACCGTTATTTAAACGCTGTTCTGTTCGCGTACCGTGAAGTACCGCAGGAAAGTTAAGGTTTTTCACCCTTCAAACTGTTGTACGGTAGAACAGTTCGAGGCCCGATGCGGCTACTACGCGAACTATGGACTGGTGATGTCGCGAACGAGGCAATAAAAACATCTTACCAGTACGTGTTAGATCTGCGAAATAAACTTGAGAGTACATGCCAGATGGCACGTGACGAATTAATTAAATCGGGGCGCAGATATGCCAAGTATTATAACCGCAGAGCGCGAAATAGGAAATTTCTTGTAGGAGATCAGGTTATATTGCTTCTTCCAACGAGCTCAAATAAGTTTCTAGTCCAGTGGAAAGGTCCCTATGAAGTTAAAGAGGTAAAAGGTGGCATGGACTATAAAATTGACATGGACGGTAATTTAAAGTCATTCCATGCTAACATGCTCAAGTTGTATATCAAGAGACAGAGCGACAATGTTGAAAAGGGGGTCTTAAATGTTGTTTGTACGGCAGTCGTAGACGATGATGAAGCAGATTCGAATATCGAGAGTTCCCTTGTCCCTTGGGAGTTGCGGGGGAAGGGATAGATAAGGTCGATTTGAGTGCGGAGTTGACGAAAGACCAGCGTCAACAGATTAATGAGCTCTTGGCTAAACACTCTTATGTATTCACAGACAGACCAGGTTGTACAACTTTGTTAGACCTCAAAATTAAACTGAATACGTCTGACCCTAATCGAATTAAGGGATATCCGGAGCCATACAATGCACGTGAAGCTGTGGACGAAGAGGTGGGTAAAATGTTGGATCTGGGGGTGATTGAACCCTCCAACTCGCCATGTTCTTCTCCAGTAGTGCTAGTCAGGAAAAGGACGGTACGAACCGATTCTGCATTGATTTTCGGCAGTTAAATAAAATCACTGTGTTCGATGCAGAACCAATGCCAAATATGGAGGGTCTATTTGCAAAGTTGTCGGGAAACCGATGGATTTCCAAATTGGATCTGTCCAAGGTATATTGGCAGGTTCCCATTGTCCCAGAGTCCCGAACTTTGACAGCATTTGCGACCCAGAAAGGACTGTATCAATTCAAATTGATGCCATTCGGGTTAGTTGGAGCCAGCGCAACCTGTTGTCGTTTGATGCGAAAGTTGCTTAAAGGTTTAGCAAACGTTGATAGCTTCGTAGACGACATATTCGTGTATACGAATACTTGGAGTGAGCACGTGTCCGTCCTGAGCGAGCTCTTCAATAGACTCCGCTTAGCGAACCTCACAGTGAGACCCACTAAATGCAGTATTGGTTATACAGATTTAGATTGTTTGGGTCATAGGGTCAGTGGTATGGGTCAGTTAAAACCTCACCCCAAGCAAGTTGAAGCAATTAGAGACGCACCAAATCCAACCAACAAAACGCAGGTAAGATCATTTCTAGGTCTAGTAGGTTTTTATAGAAAGTTTATACCGAACTTTGCAGCCATTGCTAGCCCACTGTCTGATTTGACCAAGAAGGGGCAACCAAACAAAGTTGAATGGGGACCGCCACAAGATAAAGCATTTTGTGCTCTGAAAGAGAAACTGGTTAGTGCACCTATATTAAAATTGCCAGATGTCAGCAAACCTATTATTCTAAGAACAGATGCTTCTGAAACTGGGTTGGGGGCAGTTTTACTGCAAGAGCAAGACGGCAGTAAGTTACCCGTAGCTTACTCGAATAGGAAATTGCTACCCAGGGAGAAAAATTATTCCGTTATAGAAAAGGAATGTTTGGCCGTAGTACGAGAATTGGGAAGTATCACGTTTATCTATTTGGGAGAGATTTCGTTCTCGAGACTGATCACCAACCCCTACTGTATTTAAACAAGGCCAAGGTCGCTAACGCTCGGTTGATGCGTTGGGCGCTAACACTACAGCCTTATCGCTTCCGTGTAGAAGCAATAAGGGGAGTTGAAAATATAGGCGCAGACTACTTGAGTAGGGCATGATGGGAAATTTGTATGAATTTACACAGTATTAAAAACCAGATTGTAGTATAACCCCAGTGTAAATGTTGTAAGATATCATCAGTAGTTATTTTTCTTCTATTCTGTGTTAGTTTTAAAAATGTGTACATTTTTATTCTTAGGGGGGAGGTATTGTCACAGAATTAGGAGAAAATTTTACAAACTAATCTCACCATTTTTTTTTTGTTTCATCGTACATGCGTTACCTGGGGTGAATAAGTGGTTTTCTCCAAGGTAAGTGGCGTGTAACGATTTGCATGTGCCTGATTTCGAATCACATGAAGTCATGAACATTAGAATCACGGGGTGCACGGTAATTTTGCCGTGAATTCTGCTCACATATTTGAGGGTATATAAGGCAGAATATTTCTGATAAATATTACGGGACCAAAAGTATCTTATCACAGGAAAGATAGCTCGTCATTCTATCTCCAGCCAAAGGGGTGAGTGTTAAATTTATATTTCGTTTTATTGTGGTTTTTATTCCGTTCATCATTTCATGCAATGATGCCTTTATTACAATGCAGATTTAAACGTGGAATATTTGGAATTACTAGTCACTATTAGACTTTAAATGTAATAGCGTAATCTAAGGTTTAGATTTTTTTTAGAGACAACTATTATTAGTCTGGTTTCTTTATTGTAGCTGATAACGTCTCTGATATCGTAGCTGATTTGTTGCGGAACATCTCTGATATGGTAGCGCAACGTCTCTGAAATTGTTGCTGATTGTAGCTGAACGTATCTGATTGTAGCTGAACGTCTCTGAACGTATCTGAATTGTAGCTGAATGTGATTAATTGTGCCATTTGATTGTGAGATCAAATTGAGGTATCTGACTGTCTGTCTGTCGGATTGTCTGTCCGTCTACATCTGTTGCGATGTGTAAATATCCGGAAATCTAGAAGTCTGAGTGTCGGAGCTGTCTAGAGGTGTAAACATCCGGGGTGGCATCTAGATATTTGGGAACGTTGGTTCTAGTAGATGTTGTATGCTGTCAGTACGTATAACTGTGGTGGATCCGTGAAGGGCAAACGGCCAATAAAAGTATTGGTCAACCCTAGGTATTCGGGGAAGCTGGGAGGCGATTCAATAGTTGGTGAATCGTACGGTTATACAGTGTCGAGACACATGTGTGTGTTGCAATTGTAGTACAATTGAATACATTGTTATATTTACATAGTTACTTCAAATCACATTAGTATTTCAAGGGATTACATGAATCTCAATAAAAGTTAGCAACTTGATTAAATACATGTATATGCTCGTGCTAGTTGTTGCAATCCATACGTGCGATAGTATAGTTTGATGTTTTGTATTTGTTATCGCAATTTATACTTGCGGTAATATAACTTTTGTAAAGGTTCCTTGGATCTGTGTATAGTCCTAGAGATTCCTTTGTATCTGTGTATTAATATTTAATTTATTCATGTATTGTGAATGGTTGTGAGAGTAATTGTGGGTTGAACGCATGAGTTATTGTGTTGATACATCATTATTTTTCATTAATAATTTATTTCATAAATTTATATTTTCTTTCACATATTGTGTTTGTGTTGTTCATTTAATCCACCATCCATTCGGTAACAATTTTGTTACAATATGCAGCAATATTATGAGATCTTGCGACTATCGCCCAGCCAAGTCCGAAACACTGTCTCAGGAAAGTTAACATGGAATGTAGCAAAGCAGCTGGTATGTGGCAGTCCTCGAAACAGCTGCTTTAGTTCATTCAGAAACAAATTTAATCAACAAAATATAAAGGGCATACTACGTGAGTCTACATGATTTGTTTAGAAATCAAAAGTGCTTGCGTCTGCATCCATTGTTTGTTTATAATAGAAAGTAATTCCTTTATGAGTCCATTGTGAATTAAGAGCGCGTTTTCTAATGCTGCACGATTTTGACAATGCAGAATTTATGGAGAAAACAATTAGTATTTGATGAATATGGTTTCTGCAATATTTGGTACCGAGTGGGTCTTCTTTGAGCGTTTCACGCTTGGCATGCAGCCTTCATAGGTTTAAATAGAAAGAAATTAAATAGGTACTGTAACGTATCTATTAATAAACCTGAATTTCATTTTATGGCTGGCTATCTAAATTCAAGTGGTTAAGTGCTGCGACCTAAGTCACTTGAGTAGATATTAAGAAACGTTGGATTGGGAAGTACGTTTTGTCCCGTTGGGTTATATTGCGACATATAGTCGTTATAAACTCTTATAGATGTACATAATTATAGAACAGACCACTTAATCTATTCTGCAAAGATGTATAATGTTGTATTTTCGGATATTATTTGAAAGGAGACATTCGTTTGAATAATTCATTAGAATTACAAGTGCTCGATGAAATAAAGTAGTATTATGTGACCAAGGTGAATTGGTTCAAAGGAGCTGTGGAAAATTCCATCGTGAAACAGCACGTATGTTGGCAGATCTATTCATTCTAGAGTCTAGAATTCATTCGCAACATTCTATTACTCTGGATTTTTGTAGAACGTAGAAGGATTTATTTCGACTTAATTGATAATAATGTTAAGTTCCACCTACATGTTCATTGTATAACTTCGATAATTAAATTAGTTCGTAAGTTTGACAACAAACATTTCGTTTTACTTCTTTCTGTTAGAGACCGGTCAGGTAGCCTAAATGCTTCAAACGTCCACCGCGAATGCGCAAGTGTGTGTGATTAGGGTTTTTAGTTTTATCGTAGCTTTAACACTTTTTAGGCACATCGCTAGAATGTTTTTTGAGTTTGGCAGTTGATAGTCATGTCGAACTCTGGGGTAGCATGTTGTAGACAAGTAGCATGATGTCTCACCCAGTCACATTATCTTGACACCAGGCCGAACAGTTCTGACTCGAACCTCTTAATGCTGAGCATGTAGAAATTTAGCTGTTAGTACCATTTTTATAACTCTTTCGTATAACTCGACCAGAGTTTGAACCCGCGACCTCCCTCATCTAAGGCGGACTCTCCAACTCCTAGACCACTGGAGAAGTCTAAGTCAGTATTATCCCTGGTCAGCCTGGTGTCAAGACAATGTGACTGGGTGATACATGATGTTTTACGTCTGTGCAGGATGCCGATGTGCACTATAAAATGTCAGACCACTGCAGACATTGTTGCGGTATGACTAAAATTCTTAAAGTTACGTTAAAAATAAAGGTCACACATTTTTTCTGTTACGTAGTCATATATGTCATTTATTTGTTAACATTTTTTCTATTCTTGTTCTCAAAACATAAATTAGAATGTGTACTTATAAATGCAGACAATTTCTTAAAAATATAGAAAGAGGTGATCAATTTTAAAGATTGCCATGGTTATGTTCGCAATTAATACTCCATATTTATTTCCACTTGGGGTACAAGTAACGGCCAAAAGCATGGCTCACATTTTATGCAAATGTACACAAAGTTGACAAATGAAATGGCGGAAGTCTGTGCTAAGTATTCAATCTATGGATTGACTTTATTGTATTGAACACTTACCTAATTAAATATTTTGCTCATACTCTGCGAGAACTCTACTATTAGCTGTTCTCATGTTTTCGCTCCATCAACTATCACAGTAAATGTGAAAGATTCTTTGCTTAAATGCCTTGCATTGTTCTATCACACTTTATACAACATGCTATTCATCTCAAATCACAATTATTTCTGTATGTGTTGTAATTATCAGCAAGTGTTTCAACAACATCGATGGCTGCGTATTAGAAAGAGTCCTGATTGTTTATATTTGTTATATAATAAGCTGGGCAACACTTTAAAAGAAAACAAAATGTGTGTTAAAGAGTTACACAATTTTTTAATCAGTCTTATACAATAAAAAGCATCGTGCACTATGCATTTACCGCTTATGTTCTCTTGTGAATTCCTCAACCCCTCGCTCATTCCTAGAATGTGCATCCGCTGTATTAATCATGAAACTGAAACCGTTTACACAGATCATTTCATATGTACAAATTTTGCGGTGCAAGTTATACCAAGAAATGCAATTTGGGAAGGGAATAATAGAAAGACTTGGCGAAAACATAATCCATAACATGGCAGACCTATATCAATAAAATGACTCAACTCTATAGACGTATTAGTACAGAATTTGTAGTAAAAATAATAAGATAGACATTATTTCTAAGCTGTATTAAAGTAACGTTTGCACTAAAATATATTGACGCAATATTATACTAAAATACATTAAGAATTAATTTCATTTATTTCCATATCACAGCTATATACTATTTTAATACGTTGCGCGATTACAAGCAGGGTACAATTGGTTTTGATTATAAATTCCTCTTGCAATAGTCGGCAAGAATCATATGTTCGTTAAGATACGTGATCGCGGACGAAGCACCCTGGTAATTCCAATTGGGTTAGTGACTTCAATTAGATGCATTTCTAGAATTCCAATTTGGAGAGTGATTTTAATTAGGTAAGTGGGTTGCTGACGCGTCAAGTTTTCAAACACTCATAGACTTCCAATTAGGTGAGTGGTTTTAATTAAGCGAATGAGCTGTTGACGCATCTAAAATTCGGTCGAATGGTGTAAAAAAAACATGGAGGCCCTGTAGGAGGTATGAGGGTCTCTTACTGGCTGAGTGTATTGAACATCGACATATGTTGCACTACCATAATTGGTCACGTGATGGCGTGCGAATCGCGTATTAAAAAATGCGATACTCGCCCATCAGTGCTTTCATTCTAAAGCAAGAAAAGAAAAGGAACTTCTCTCTGTCTCTGACTTTGTCTCTCTGTCTCTCTGCTTCTCTCTCTCTCTGTCTCTCTGTCTGTCTCTCTCTCTCTCTCTCTCTCTCTCTAAAGGTAAATACCGTCTATGTTAGTATAAACATCTTTAAGGAAAAAGTACATTTAATGTTTGACATTTTATCGGTCAATTGCAAATGTTTGCAACATGTTTTTACTGAATTCGTTTATTGCATAATATATTGTAATGGAATGTTTAATTGTTTTGAACAATTCATATTCATTTATATGTATGGTAAATGTTATTGTAAAAGACGAATTCGCTTACAACTTCGTGTTTAGATTCAATAATAAGGTAAAGTATGTTTTAAGCAACAGAAAATAATATTTATTAACATATTCCAAATCAGTATTATATTTTAAATGAGTAAAATACATTTCTTTGAATATTATTGTGAATTAATTGTAGCTATTATGTTTTATTCTCTTTAACTCTCATGAAATTAATTAAGATTCAAATATTTGTATTGTATTCTAAAATGCAGAAATTATACAAATGAATGAAGGTGATAAGCTCTAAAGAAAGTGTTTTTTCATATGATTTTCATGTATTTTGAATATAAAGATTATAGATGTATTTCTGGAATGTAGTAATATATGTATATTAGTTATTGAAATAACGTGCTTTCATTCTGAAGCCAGAAAAGATTCTCTCTCTCTCTCTCTCTCTCTCTCTCTCTCTCTCTCTCTCTCTCTCTCTCCATCACCATGGACATCTACATTCCTTAACTTATGAGTAATTCCTTCTCATAGCAAGAATTGATACGCTCACCACAAACTTACTTAACAAGAAACTGTATCGTAACAGACGTAATAACGGATCAGGTGTCAGCGGTAATTGCGACGTTAACGATGAAATATTCGCGATCAACAGATTATACTGTGATCCAATACATAACTGAGAAATTCACAAATTCTCAGAAAAGCTGTATGTAGCAAGTTTGCAAACGAAAATCAAAACTACTTCGTTTTCTTTTGCACTTTGTTCGTTTTATATTTATTTTGGTTGATGTTTTGCTTTTATTCCCTATTTGAGGTCTGCAGCTGTGATAGGCTTGAAGTCTGAACCATCCAGAATACTCATTGTGATATATGTACAGAAACGAGTAAATTTGGTATGAATATACTTTACATCTTATTTGCACTTTTAAAAATAGCTGTTTCATTATCATTTTACTTACGATGTATTAATTCATTCATAACAGAAGTTTGAAATTGAAAAATGTCAATGTATTGGCAGGCTAAGTCAAACTCGTTTCTACCTAGTCACGGTTTAAATTCCTCATTAACTCTGAAGCTATTCACTACAAAACGGTTGGTAAGAGTTGGTTTTAAAGAAGTAGTCTCCCCTTGGGTTTCCCTGCGGCGCATCGTAACCCATGACAAAACATCCTTCACCGCACGTGGTGCACGTTAGGCATGGGTATGACAGGAACTGACACTTTGAGTTAATAGATTCTATAAACAACGCCAAAACTCTCATATGACTGCATGCAACGCTCTTCCCGAAAGCTGAGAATCAAACAACACCGTTCTTAAATACATTAACTATTTGATATAATCGCGAACAGATGTTAACATTATATATTGTTCGTCTTTAAAAGTATATAAAGGACTATATATTATTTTTAGATAATCACCTATGTAAATACAGTGTTGTGCGAAACTCCTACACAAAATTCCAGTGAAAAACAAACGCGTAGCAACATATTTTAGTACATTTTAGTACCCATACATTTTTGGAATAGTTGTGAAATATCGAAATGTATATATTCTCTTACCAAACGAAGGCTTAATAAATATTGGTAAGCTTCGTAATGGTATTGGTTAGTCTGAGACCACGTCGCTAGGTCGTTATTAACACATGACCAGTCAACATCTTGAACCTTGATCTTTGGCCTTTTACCCACACATGTTACATCTGTTAAACTATACCAATCCAAGCATGGTCACAGGGAATGTTGTCCCATGGTGAAGCACTAGTGCATGCCTCATTAAGCCAAACAACAGATTTGCCCTATGACCCATTAGAGTTACTTGTGTTTTCTATTCATCATTATGACCCATTAGGGTTACTTTGTGTTTTCTATTCATCATTATGACCCATTAGGGTTACTTTGTGTTTTCTATTCATCATTATGACCCATTAGGGTTACTTTGTGTTCTCGGTTCATCATTATGACCCATTAGGGTTACTTTGTGTTTTCTATTAATCATTATCACCTATGGACACTGGGTACATGAGAATTGGAAACGAAGTGCAACAAACCACAAGGCAAAAATTACGTAAATTCTTACCATGAATATATCTAAGAATAATTGTAGAAAGGAAGCAAAAACAGTATGTGCATTTAATCCAGAACGCTAAAAGGCCGGTAATTCTCTATATTCATGTAACGTAACGTACAGACAACAATCATAACAAGGGCAGTAAAGTAAGATTTTGGTACTCATGGACGCCATTCAGGTTATTGTCTTTGTTTAAGTTGTATAACCAGTATATATTTATATTCAAAAAATACGTGTAGACTTCAAAAGTTGACTTTCAAACGCTTTCAACTGTTCTCTGTCTCTAATTATAAAAGGACTATTTATAAATATATATGGTGGATAATAGAGTCAATATTTTGATGATATATAGAATCGTGTGCAGGAAAATTGCTTACCACCATAGTTTAGCTTAGATAATTGCGAAAACATATTTGACTAATTGTTTTCGCATCCAGGTTGATTTAGTCCACCATTCGCGTAGAAATCCACGTGACCAACAGAAGTTTTCATGCCGAAACCTTCACGTTCAAATAAAGGAAACAAGATGAATTAGTAGCAAATAAAATATTTTAAAAATCCAACAAAGATTGTACAAAAACACGATTAACTTTAAAACATCTGATGCAGCCCCATTCCTTTGCTATCTTTTTCATTTATAATACCTCTATCAGATTCATCTTTCAAAGTTTACTTAAAATTATGATTAGCATAGTAAAACAAATGCCGTTAGCGAGATGTGTTACTAAATATTGAGATCCAGATTACCATTTCCATTCGTATGTATCACATCAACGAACTCAGCATCACTAGGATCGAGTCGAACAATTGGATCAGTTCCTTTAAATAACGTTGAGGCAACGTCCAAACCTGCAAAAAATATCTTTAATTTTGAAATTAAACTTTTGCACTTCCGAATGAATATTGATTTGTTTTATGATCTATTTTATGTTATGCTGATCCGATATAAAATGTGAAGATTTCTTTGATAGCATAATTAAATATTCAGCTATACACTATATGATATTTACTCTCTCTCTGTCTCTCTCTGTCTCTCTCTCTCTCTCTCTCTCTCGTGGAGGGTCATTCATTGCCGCTAACGCCATTTATTTTATTGCAATATCGAAATGCAATTGTAAAATATGGCGTTGAACTACTACTGTCCACAAAACATTAGCGCTTCCGTTGATACAGTCGGAACTCTTCCACGATAATTGTATCGGTAAGATTTTCGAACGCTTTCAAATGAATAACCCGTTAAACGTAATCAATGGATTTCGGAAAAAGCAGAATGAACTCGATAATTCATGCGGCACGCATTTGTTTGGGAAACATTAGCGCCGTGCTCTACGGATTTTCATCGTGAAGCTTATTTAAAGAAATACTGTGCTTTCAGCAGAATTAAAATGAAGTGTTACGATAGCATGACACCAACCCGTAATTCTTCCTGTTCCCGGTGATCTTTCTCCTGCATATCCAGCCACGTGCGCTCCCAAACTATGTCCAATAAGATGCATTCTCTTAAAATATTTTCCTTCTGCTACATTGTCAAGTGTTTTCATCAAAAGAGCGAGCAGTGCCCCCACCACACGTGTGTTTGCGACAGCTCTAGCATAGTTTTTTTTCCGTGCACCTTTAACCCAGTTAACGAGAATGACGTTTACATCTTCCTGATTATATAATAGAAGACATTTGATATTTGTACTGTTTATAGAAACGATTACTCATAAGATTCGACGGTCAATATCCTTTATTATGGCAGGAAGTTAATTTGAAAACGTGTAGCCTGATAAATTTAGCCTCTATGTTAAAAAAGTAATTACAAATATGTTGAAAGCCAAATTTCAGTAATTACCCGATTTTAATAAGCATTTTTCAAAAAGGAATAAAGGTTTTGCAGTTTGATATGCTTTTGTTCCCTTGCTGAAGAAAAATTGTGCAATAGAAAACATTAAACAGATTCAAGACCTAAATTTCGTTACAGACACATACGTACATACATACATACATACATACATACATACATACATACATACATACATACATACATACATACATACATACATACATGCATACATACAGACATACAGACAGAAGACAGAGAGGCAGACAAAGAGGCAGATAGACAGATAGACAGACAGACAAAGAGGCAGATAGATAAAGAGCACGAGCTTACCCGTTTAAGGATTTCATCCTTCATCTTGATATCCCATGGATTCGACGTGCTATGTTGATAACCGTGGATTATAAACTTGGCGTCATTGTTTCCATCGAAATTGGAACTCCGGACAACATCAGCATCTGTCGTCAGAATCTGAGTACTGTTTGGATTACGACGGGTGAAGAGCATGTACTTGACGTCGATTTCAGAAGGTGACTGGGGTTTAAAAAATAAAGCATTGGAGAAGGGGCTTGAAGTTTTGAAGCATCCGATATCGTCGTAGCAAACAGCACTATACGAGGCCTTGATGACACCTGAAATAAAGAGAAGAGCAACTTAATTAATGCAGCGACTATGTAATTTTCAAGATATTGATCAGATTAAATTGAATGAATAGATGAAGCTGAAGAAAATCTTTTGTGTAAAAATAACAGTATGTGCCTCTTTCGGACATGTAAAGTTCAAAATTTGCTATTAATATGTTGTTTACAATATGAACCTTAAATCTGTAATCAGACTAACACAAATTAAACATATAATATAGTTACACGTAACATTATATACCTCTGGCAGACACATTAGTAGTTTTATTATGTCTTAGCAATAAACAATTCTGAGACATCGTAAAATGAAATTGATTGTATGTTGATGGTACAAAACACGCCATCGCACTTCAGCTCTTCACCCTATACATGTTTTATGAATATCTTTGAAAGTCTAAAAGAAAATCATTTTAATGGCGGCATAATTATCTGGGCTGTCTTCAGACATAGCACTGTGTTACGTATATAAAGTGATTGGCTCGTACCAGTAGCATCAGAGCAAAACACAGTGTAATTAATGTGTTCAGTGAATAAATTAGCCAAATCATGTTAGTCACTAAGATAAGCAACACCCAAAGCGATAACATGAAATATTTCCTTATATCCCTACAATCTTAAGTACATTGTGGTTCCTGCAAAGGATGCAAAGTCAGCTTTATATTTCTTTCACTTTATGTTGTCATAGTGATGATAAATATTTAATAGCTTGTGTGTACAATATCCAAGGAGAAGCTGTCGTTTTAATACAAACACCCTTGAATCCGTTACTGTATTTGCAAGCTTCAATAATAGTGCACGTTTCGCGAACTAACGTTCCTGCAATATATCATCATTGGGTTTCAAAGTGTTCAAAGTTGTAGGTTAACATTATTTAAAAGAAAGCTAAAACAGTTAAAATTTAGAATTTGTTTTACCCAGAAAGATTGATTTTATTTTGATATTGTTACATCCAAGATATCACACTACCGAACGGACAAAATAACAGATGGTTCTGGCATGAGTTCAACATTCCCCTTGCTCCTAAGAACATAAAGGCAGCAGTTGTGATCTTAAGAATTTCCAAAAGAACAAGTATAAAACGTCTCTGTTTGCGAAGTCCTAACGTCTTTACAATCGCAAAACTGGCATGAATGATTTGCTTTCTTTCACATTTGTATAACTAATCTGAAAAATCAGTCCAAAGAGAATAATATTAATTCAGGCCAGGCATCAAAGAAATACTGATCTCAACCTCTAGAAGAAAGAATTGGTACTATCTCAAATTACTAAACCATTATATTCACTACAATCTAACTCCACTGTAAGCATGACGTAACCCCAAATTGCATATTCGTTAGGTTTATTACAATACAGTTTGTCACAAGCTTATATTCACTATTTGTTCACTCACTGTGAGAAACCTAAATACAATGGTCTCTGTTTTCACTGGCTATTTACGACGTAAATTGTTTAACGACACAGATGTGCCAAAGTACCCATATAAGCAGATTTCTCAAAATGAGATTTTGTATACGTTACCGTTTCTTCGTTTATTCCCCTTTAAATGTTAACATGTTCATGCATACTAATTCACACTACCTGTCCGTCCTTGCCAGATATGGGTCATAAAAAAAACATATTTCACAATGCGAATACTCTTCGTCGCACATTTCTTTTTTATTTGCGCACGCGACGTAAATGCAAGTAAGAAATCAGTTGGCAATATTATATCGAGGTGCATGCACCTAATATGCGAACTTCTCGTCAATCCAAATAATCAATCAATCCGGAACGATATGCATGCAACTAATATTAAAATAACAATGCCTAGGTACATAATTAAAAAAAAATATCAAGACATATGTCAACAGCACATCTCTTACATTCACAAGAAAGAACGATTTCCATATTGCTGTTTAGTATAGAGCGAAGGAAGCTCGATTCCTAAAGGTAGTAGCACTCCATGAATCGAAACAAATAGGGAATTATTAAATGAACTATTATAGGATCCAACCATGGATATATGTTATAGAGTATATCATCCACAAAGCACTTGACACCTCTATGTGTTAGGGAGAATATATTGTATTACAAAAAGCGATTATTCGATTATTAGAATAAATACTTCAGAGGAAATTGTATCTGAGCAATATCAAAATCTGATTGAAATTATAAATTTTAACTGTCATCTGTAATCCGGAAATAGCTTTGACGCTGATAGAGGCAACTTGCTATAATAATGTATTGTCACAAAACGAGCTAATCATAAAATGTATACTTTTCAAAGGGAAATACAGCTAGCTGAAAAAAATTAATCAAAGTGGTGACACATGGTAAATTTTCAGGATCAAATCAGTTTACAGCGAAATGTAGGAAAAAAGATGGAATGATTTTAATATATTTGTTGATGAAATTAATATTAAAATAAAGTATTCAAAACTTTCAATAAGTCAAAAACAATGTATAATTCATTGCTTACACAAAGGATATAGAACAGGAAAGTGGCGTCTTAGAACACAATTGAATGTAATCAATCAATCAGCATCACGGCGTAAAACTCAATAGGTAAAAATCGTGTTGGAATCATTACTATGAGAATCGCAAATCGTATTGATTAAACGCAGATAAAAAAAAAATATCCCAATAATAAGATTTAATCAATTATCATAAAAATATAATATTCCTGATCATTTAACTTTCATTGATTTGAATACGCAGCGATAACAACATCACTTTCCACAAAAGTTAATAACTTAATTTTGGTAATTGTATACATACTTTGACATACTACTATGAACAAGATCCGGGAGAGAGTCTTCATCTTCATGCTGGCTTGCCGTTATCTAGTAATATTACCAGGTCTTTACGAGTATGCATATATATATATATATATATATATATATATATATATATATATATATATATATATATATATATATATATATATATATATATATATCGTTCCTGTTTAATGCTTATATGGTCCTCTTCAAAAACATGTCATTCCGATGAGTTCAGAGCAAACATTTAAATATATTATTTGCATTCGTACTTAAACTTGTATGACCCATGCATGTTGTATAAACAAGAAAAGCTGTTTACGCGACGCGACATATTCCTAAACTGACCTAGGTAATATTGTTCTTAGATTGTTTACAAGTTCACCAAAGGTTCGCTCTGGATTGTCACCATGCAATGCATCAATAGGAACCCCACTCCCAATATGATTCGTTATTTGAATAATAAGACTGTGATTAATAGTGACTCAGGCATTTAGAGATCGACTACATCGTTTAATAACTCGATCACCACTTGAAGCGTTTACGCCATTATCAAAATAACTAATTCGACTGCGATCGGTACAATTAATAATGAAGCCGATCAACAAGTACTGCGAGGCGTATTAAACAGATATTGAGAGAGTCATTAATATATAGCTTCAAAGTGGTTCAGTTCAAAGCTGTATCGGATTCCACTTTGACACTGGGGCATATGTGTTGGTCAATCGAGGCAACATTGATTTTCAGTATTACTCAAACCCAGCTAGTGTAACTATGAATAAAACGTAGAATTACAGGGCAAGTACAAGTTTTCTTCTTCCATGTCTAAAAATTGAATGAAATTTAACAATTTAAATGGACAACATTAAAGCTCCTATAACGGTAGAACAGTTATGGTTACAATACCACACTTGGATTTGTTAACAACAGGCACATACCGTTGTTAAATAGTGTACGTTATTGCATCGATAGAACAGAAATTAAACCAGTCCTTGACAATATAGATGTTGGCACGAAGTGTTTTTGGGCTCGATAATGTGATAATAACGAGAAATCAGCTGGCACATTATGATGTCTTCATCTGATGATGCGAGTTCTTAAATATATCAAATTGGGCGAAGCAAAACCCTTGCAGGCAATGCTAACGCCGATGTTTAATATGTAGACTTAGGCCGTAACAATACTGTTAACAATGAATTTACACAGTCCTAAGGAAAACGTCATGTAGGCTCAATACGATTGTTATGTGCCTTTCTCCTAAGGCACATATTGTGTTTGACGGTGACATCCGCAAAGTTGCTTTGAGGTTAAACATACTTTCACATCAAACCGTATTAACAACGTCAGCGGTGCAATTTGGTGGGCTGCGGGTTTCCCTGATTGCAACGTTAACATTATCATTGTGGATGCCTGTGATCACCACTTTACTGACTACATAATTACGTTTGTTACCGGTTATAAAATCTGGAATCGATTAAACTCCTTCGTTTCTCACTTATACCACGGATTTGCACCCAAGACGTTCAACATATGGATAGTTTAAATGACAAATAAGTACCAAATATTATAACACGGCACCAAAAAACATGGGTTGGTAGCATTAAAAATGTAGATTGATATAGTGACCAAACACAGAATAAAATGATCTTTCACAATTATAGTCACTAACGTTTCCTTGAAGTTAAACAGTCATCACGAGCCTTCCGAATCAATCCGACTGAACTTTGAAATCAATGACACCGCACATGCACATGTAACTGTACCAGATATATTACTTTTCGTTAGACAATCCGTTGGTAACATGTTATTGTCATGCACTTGTAGATGCGACTGATGATATTTATCGATGTTAGGCTGTAATAGTGTCTGACAAGACTGCTGTTGGAGGAAACTTTGTGTCCAAATGAAAGTAAATGCTGCGTCTGTGGACAATATATGATTGAATTTGTAATATGTTTTAAAACAAAATTATGTTAGCATCATGTTAAGATCTGCGTTAGTGAAAATCAGATGGAAAAAAGAAAAGCGCAATTAAAAGCAATTACATGGTCAGACTCAAAATTGTAAGGCGAAGTTAATAGGAAATTTCTAAGTGTGGTCCACTTTAACAGAACCCTCCCCTTAATGAGGCCTATTACATTATTATTTCAGTGTTTCTAAAATTGACAGCTAGATTTAACACAAATTCTAAAAACAGTGTAACATATCCATTCCTTGCAGCGATGACAGCGTTGTTAGATGTAGCAGCTCTGAGGGCTGCCAGAGCTGCATCCGGGATGGCCTTAAAAAGAGCTTTGTGGTCGCATAGCGCATTGCAAACAAATTAGAATGGAAACGTCGTACGAATTAAAGGATCACGTCTTCTAATACCATTGCGAAGAATTCTTATTTTACACGATACAACACATATAAAGTCAAGTGCCTAGTGATACATTTTAGTCAAACATTGTTGTGGCATTCCTATGATATAGAGTCATGTTCATAGTACTAAATGTATACACAGAACTAGAACGCAAATATACATTGAGTGTCTTTAAAACACAATAAATTATTTTTAAATTTAAATTTATTTAGAGAAAGGAATAAACTGAATTGACAGAATAAAATTACATATCGTTTATGTTGTTCTGAACATAAAAAAATATTTACTTGACTGGATATGAACAAGAAAAGCTAGGAATATCAAAATATTTCAAGAACAACGTTGTAGAAACTGCAATGTCGCTGCGGATAGTAACAAATGAATTTAAACATATAGGTAAATGGATATAGCGAATGGGAGGGGATGTCAAACAAACGCGAACAATGGTTACTTAGGTGTCTTGACAATAACGATTCAGAATGAACTCATAAGAGCATCACATGTACGTCATTCGAAGGTCAAACGATACAAAACATTCTTTGCTTGAGCATTGAACTTCTACTTAGCTAACATATGCCTATTGAGATCAAAAATTAAGATAATGCTGTGAAATGTTGAAAACCTCAGATAGCCTTCTATTGGTCAAATTATTTGCTTTGATGTTGACACAGCTATGACGATGCAGATGGATAATCACCTTTTATAAATAGCTATGTAGCAGACGCCCTCAACAATACTTCATACGCCTAAACAGGCCCTAAATCGTTAAAAAACATAACAATACAAAATTTAATGAATTATAAAAAAATTGAAATTATATGAGAGTAACGTTGTTTTTACTGAGGTTTGTTTTGATGTGGAATAAACTGTCAGTTGCTGACTCCCATATCTTACATATCTGACTTCGTTTTCTGTGTCTGTTAATACTTCCTTCCTTCTCTAAAAATCACATACCTGTTTTATTATGTCCTTACATTAAAAATCACAATGCTGTTTAATTCTGTGCTTAGATTAAAAATTACTCTGCTGTTTTAATATGTCCTTACATTAAAAATCACAATGCTGTTTTAACATGTCCTTTCATTATAAATCACAATGCTGATTTATTCTGTCCTACCATTAAAAATCACAATGCTGTTTTAATACGTCCTTACATTAAAAATCACAATGCTGTTTAATTCTGTGCTTAGATTAAAAATTACTCTGCTGTTTTAATATGTCCTTACATTAAAAATCACAATGCTGTTTTAACATGTCCTTTCATGATAAATCACAATGCTGATTTATTCTGTCCTACCATTAAAAATCACAATGCTGTTTTAATACGTCCTTACATTAAAAATCACAATGCTGTTTAATTCTGTGCTTAGATTAAAAATTACTCTGCTGTTTTAATATGTCCTTACATTAAAAATCACAATGCTGTTTTAACATGTCCTTTCATTATAAATCACAATGCTGATTTATTCTGTCCTACCATTAAAAATCACAATGCTGTTTTAATACGTCCTACCATTAAAAATCACAATGCTGTTTTAATACGTCCTTACATTAAAAATCACAATGCTGTTTTAATACGTCTTTACATTAAAAATTACTCTGCTGTTTTAATATGTCCTTACATTAAAAATCACAATGCTGTTTTAACATGTCCTTTCATTATAAATCACAATGCTGATTTATTCTGTCCTACCATTAAAAATCACAACGCTGTTTTAATATGTCCTTATTTTAAGAATCACAATGCTGTTTCATTCTCTCCTACCATTAAAAATCACAATGCTGCTTTAATATGTCATTACATTAAAAATCACAATGCTGTTTTATTCTGTGCTTAAAATCAAAAATCACAACGCTGATTAAATTTGTCCTTACATTAAAAATTAAATGCTGTTTTAATGTCCTTACATTGAAAAACAAAATGCTGTTTTTATATGTCCTTACATTAAAAATTACAATGCTGATTTAATATGCCCTTACATTGAAAATCATAATGCTGTTTTAATATGTCCTTATATCAAAAATTACAATGCTTTCTTAATATGTCCTTACATTAAAAATCACAATGCTGTTTTAATATGTCCTTACATTGAAAATCACAATGCTGATTTAATATGTCCTTTTATTGAAAAACAAAATGCTGTTTTATATGTCCTTACATTAAAAATTACAATGCTGATTTAATATGCCCTTACATTGAAAATCACAATGCTGTTTTAATATGTCCTTATATCAACAATTACAATGCTTTCTTAATATGTCCTTACATTAAAAATCACAATGCTGTTTTAATATGTCCTTACATTGAAAATCACAATGCTGATTTAATATGTCCTTACATTGAAAATCACAATGCTGTTTTAATATGTCCTTACATTGAAAATCACAATAATGTTTTATTATGTCCTAACATTTTAATTTCGTTTGGTATATAAACTTACTAAACAAATGTCGATAGTAAAACGTCCACGTTACAATTATTTCATTGTTTTATGAACGCATTAGTACTGCAACAAATGTATTGATATTTATATATTTCAAAACTGTCTTTAAACGCTATGACTAATTCCATTTTAGGGATATAAGCAACAATAATGAAATTAAACCGATGATGTGTGAAAATATATTTTAATATGTCTTAACGTTAATTGTAAGAAGTAAAACTGCACCTATCACTGTGCCCTTACATCTTTATTTTCTGTGTTCATTCTGCAACTCCTTATGAATTCGTTGAATCTGTACCCGTTTCATTCATGTTGGAACTGAAAAATGTTAACACAAATATTATGTTTAAATTTTTACATGCTCATAACTCCGTACAGAATCAATTCAATCTGTCACAGTCGATTATTCGTTTGAAGCAATTTTTATGTGATCCTGCCATTTGGGATATTTCCGAAAAAGAAGAAGAAGAGAGGGAGAAGACGAAGAAAAAGAAGAAGGAGTAATTCATTTGGTTTATTTTAACGAGTGTGTGAGATAATAAACTTTAACTATTGATTTAACAATCAAAGGTATAGTTAACTAATAAATAGTATTCATACCGCGTATAGTGTTTTGGGTCAGGGTATTATTGACTAATTTGTTTATTATTTTTGTACAGCACTGCTTCAAGGAAATCAAGACTTTCAGCAACTATCCGATCACACTGACCTCTACAATCAAAAATGCTTGCAAACAATTTGCCTGTTCATAGCATCAAAGCTAACATAATTAGCATATGTTTTGGGTTATTTATATAACTTTCATAAGTTATCATGGATTTGAATTATGTCCATAGGACGGCCAAATCACATGGCTTCCTTATTTGGCTTCCTTATTATGTTATTGTCGTTCACAGTCACCGTGATCACTGATTTGGAAACCAGGACATTAAGCAATTATTTCCTAATCGAATCACACTGACCTATGTAATTAAAAATGCATACAATCCAATGGCTTGTTCATGGCACCAAAGGTAACATAATTAGCATATGTTTTTGGTGATTTTGCAAGTACCATATAACTTTCTCAAGTTATCATGGCTTTGAGCTTTGTTCACCGGACGCCCAAATCACCAAAGTTAACGGATCTAACATTTGCTATTGGTCATTGTGTCAGTACAATATAACTTTCTCAAGCTATCATGGCTTTACTTCTTTTTTATCGGACCCCTACATCACCTGTGTTCCTTATTCTGCTATCGTTTTTCATGGTCATTGTAATCGCTGACTTGCTCGAGCTCTAAATCAACGGATTTATTTACCTTCTATATGACCATTTACCAGAAAGTATAACTGAAATATAAAACATGTTAGTATTCTAAGGGCAATGCAGCTGCCAAGTTTTTGTACTTCAGCAGCAGAGAGGGTGAACAGACCACGTTTTCAAGCAAAAATAAGGCTTCCTACGAAATCTCATTTTAACCAAAAAAAAAAAATAAGTCTCCATTTAGCAAACGGAGACTTTACGATTTTTCAATCAATTTTGGTCGCAACGATGTGGTCATCACCCTCTCTGCTGCTACAAGTTAATAAAAATAATAAATGATTTCAACCGAATATTTGATCGAGTCTTTAGGACGAAAATCATTTATGATTTTACAAACAAACTAATCGCTAACACCTCATCTTGTAGATCAATCAAATTATTTGACTGGTCGGTGAGTCGGAAATTAATTCTCGTTAGCGACTTATTATGGCATCGCATGTAGACAGGATTAATTGGGTTTTCAATAATAAGGAATCCCGGAGGAGCTGTTGGTGCAAACGAATAAAGAATATATCCTTGCTGAGCTTGATTTGATTGCTCGAGATTTATTTGATAGCTTCCTTCAATTGCATCACATGTTAAATTGAGCGCAATCACCGTTGAAATATTCACATTATGCGGTGCAATATGCCTACCACCGCCATCTTGGTCATTATTATATTTGAGGAGGACAGTTGAATCTGGTTTTTGTAATATCGTGATAATAGTCTTAAAAATTTTTTTTTGTTCCTCAGCGTTGTATCCGGGAAACTTGAAATTACGCAGATCGGCTTCTGTGATATTGTAATCGGTTAGGAATCGTTGTTTACTGTCGCTGTTGTCATTAATTATTATTTGAATAATTAGTTCATAGATATATTCCATGTCAGATATAAGTTGATTTATTATTTCAACGTGTTTTTGCGATTTTGTTTGCCGTAGTTGTTCTAGTTGTGTTGCATGTAATTGTCTAATTTCATTAAAATAACCACGGACGTCAGTTAGCGTAAATGAAATAGTAACAGATGAGTCGGTTGTTCTTTTAATGATAAAATCCCATTGCAATGTGTCTTTGTTGGTAAATATAAATCTATCGGCGATTCTTCCTTTTCTTATATCAGATAAATTATCTCGATACCTGGGATTGATTTCATGATATGATTGTACGTATGTGGTTAAGTCGGCGGTGGATTTTTCCGGTGGTTTTTCAGGCCATCCTAACACTGTTCTTAACGAGCTGTTATAGATATCTACAATGTATCCCTCTGTGCTTATTTCGATCGACGACGAGAGCGTCGGTTCATGAAGTTTAATAGCTATTTTTGATTCTTTTCCAGTGATTGATTTTATTCTACGCTGAATTTCAGCATCGATTTCCTCAATTTGGTACGATCCGGTTGGTAACGAAACAGTTTCCCACGCTGGAGTGCCATTGGGTTTATTCTTATACGAGAACACCAGTGTGTTATTGGGTTGCTTACCGCCAAATGCAACCGATCTGATATTAGGCCAGCTATGATATACTCGTAATTTTGCCAGCACGATCTCACGCACTGGAATCGGAGAAGGGAAGTTCACACTAAATTCAGGGTTTGTTGATGTTATTGATATCATGCTTGTTCGTATCGGAGTGGTATTCTCCGCGATTCGTTGAAGCAGTTCGAGTGACATTATTGTTAACGCTGTCTTCAATTTCCAATTTCAACATCGCGGAGTTATACAACTGGATCATCGTGGAAAATTCAACATCGGATATAAACGAATTATCTATCGACAGCGAGATCAACTCGGATCATTTCGAGTACGCGTCAAATACCAAACGATACCGAGCTGTGTAATCGGCGAGTTTTTTCTGAGAACACGATGTTAACTTTATAGTTATCGTGGTGGCGACTGCCGCAATTGTTGTTGCCGCGGAGATAGCGATTGGAACTGCGATCGGAGCCATCATGGTCACCGTCGACAATATAACCCCGGCGCTGGCCATCACACCGGACACCGAGTATACGGTGATGTCGATGATTGCTATGCTGCGTCGGTATTTTTTCATTTTTTCACGATAGCGCTCAGAAAGTGATTTCAAGTTCGCGGAAAATTCTTTCACGGTATCATAACGATATCGATGCGATAGTGATACCTCTGGAACTATTATCGGTTCAATTGATTTCGTCGATGTCATTACTATTTAAAACCCGCTTGTGTTTTCAATTATTCGATTGTGTACCTGGATTTATGGTCGATGGGGGGAATACCGGATACAAATTCTAGCGTCCAGGGTAGCGACTCCCTAACCCCTGCCGCTGGCCCGTCGGATGTAGTTATATCAATTCTAATAGGGGATCTTATTCGGTCGGGCGCGTCGGGTATCATATCGTTTATATATGTTACTGTGTTAACACCGCTTATATACATCGCCGGGCTGACTCCCAAATCAAATTTACGGCGATGTATTATTGTAAATCGATAACAACCCGGTATACTACCATATTTGCTGTGAAAATATAAACTATTTTCATTTCCTTGGATCCAATCAAAGGTCCCACTGGCAACTGTGTATACGATGTTATCAACGGTTTTTACACGGTGTGGAATTTTTACCTTATGGAGTCGTTCGATCATTTTTGGAAAATCATCTTTGACGGCATTAACTGTTGTTTTACTTTCATCGATAGCCGCTTTAATTTCAGCGAGAGTTATGACTGCCACAAGTGGGCTTTCAAAAAACTTATCGACGACGTCGCTGGTGGGGTTTTGTACCTTTTCAAAATCTTTTTTTAGATTAAGAATATCGTCGTAAACGTCGAGATAGGTTTTATTGATTTCGGTATATTTCATCATCGTTCCATCGCGGCGTTTGAAAAATGAAAACAAAAGGAGGTTAAATCCAAAACCTTTTTGGGATTTATAATTCCCGTCGAGTTCAGAATATGTCGTCGTGATATTGTAACTTTTAGAACCCTCAAAGAACTTATTAAAAATTTCGCTTGCGGTTTTTTGTTCGTCAATAGCTTTTTTAACTTCAGCGAGGGTTGGGCCTGTCAGAGATGTGGTTTCAGACACAGGTGTTCTCCCTAAAAATTTATCAGCGATGGTATTAAGTGTTGTTTGTTTCACCATAAACATATTAATATCTCTGAGAGTCATCGTAGATGTAGCCGGGGCACCAAATAAACTATTAGCGACGTAGGCATTATGAGTATGCTTGACAATAAACTCGCTAATTTCAGCGAGAGTCATGCCTGCCACAAGCGGGGTTCCAAAAAACTTACTAATGACATCGTTAGTGGGTTTTTGTACCTTTTCAATATTTTCTATTAGTTTAGAAATATCCGTGTAAATATCGAGATAATTTGCCTTGATTTCATTTTCATTCATTATCCTTCCCGCCTCCTTGTTAAAAAAGAATAAAGATAGTAAGTTTTTAATTTCAGCGAGAGTCATGCCAACCACAAGCGGGGTTCCAAAGAATTTATGTACGACATTTTTGCGAAAATTATTATAACCTCGTATATAATCCTCCAGATCACGGCTGTGGGTGGCAATCATGTTGTCGTGGGCGGTAATCATGCTGTCGTGGGCGGTAATCTTGTTGTCGTGGGCGGTAATCTTGTTGTCGTGGGCGGCAATCGCGTCGGTGATCGTAGACACAAGTGCGCCTGGTTTAAGTTGTCCACCGTTGGAATACAGCGCAATAGAGTTTTCAGCGGCGTCGCGCTGCCGTATCAAAATGTCATCCAATGACACATCACTCGTTTTCAATTTACCCTGGCGATCCTGAAATACAACTATTACGTTCGGGTCAACACTTGCTAAATTTAACGTCTCAGCGATTTCATCTTCAATTATTTTTTTTAAATCCTTGATAGAACCCGCAGATGTTTCCGCGGTGGGTTCCGACATTGACAGAGATCGTCCCCAAATATCAATCATTATTGTTAGCGCAGCTCGTGTTTTCAATTTATTGATTCTCTAAAATTACTTTGTAATTTCCCACTGGTATATTTATTTACAACCAGATGATGTGGTTTCCACGGAAATCCAAAGGATTTTAATGAAATCTCAGCGAGGACATTTAATACTTCACGGCCGCATATCGGTGGATCATTTAATTGTTGTGTTGGCAGCGTGGAATAAAAAATCAGAAACTCTTTGAGTTTCATCGAAGAATTTATATACCGCATAAACTCGTTCGGTGGGGCTAACCCATATGAATCGAAATAGACAATTCCACGTGGATCAATCGCGTATGCAACCCAGTGAGTTCCCGATCCGTTACTGTTATCAAGATTGATGATACCGGTTTCAACGCGTTTAGGTTTTCTCGGTAATTGACCTCTCATAAAAACCCCTCTGAAGTTTTTTATCGCTAGTTTTTTAGCAGCATCAATTAAATCAAAATTGGACATGGGAACAATTGGGTTTTCAACTAATAAACCGTTCCTGGTATTCTCAGACCTGATCCGTTCACGGATCTCCCGCTGTACCATGAATACGGGGTTCCTGGTAGTCTTAGACCCTTTCCCTTTTTTTCATATCCTTTCCCAGTTGCCTTTTTCAACGCCATCCCTGCATCGGTCCCAACGGCTCCCAACGCCGCCGCTTTCGCCACCGCTGGGGCAGCCGCTACAATCAATGCTGGTATTTCAGCTAACAATGGAAATATACCACCTGATTTTATCATGTTGGCGACTGCAGCCTTTGAAAATACAATTTGAACCCCTCGCTTATTCTTCAGTTCATCATTGAAATGTTTTATTTGACGATCCGTCAATGATATTTTATGTGTACCGCCGGACATCTGCGCTGGTTTCAACGTTATTGTGGTTCCACATTCTTTAGCGGATTTTGATCGCAATTTCTTGACCTGACCATCAGTCAGCTTGACACTAACAACACTATATGTCATTTTATTGTAAAACATATTTATGGTTTCAATTGATCTATTTGGAAACTCTTCAAGTTTCATTTACATATTTTCCACTGGTGCATCAACAATTCTCATTCGTCCACCAACACCTTCAAGTAGCATTGATTTGTCGCTGAGAATGACAGCAACCGCTCTATAATCAACACCACCAGGATCTATACGAGCCCGAAAATGAATGTCAACAACGGATTGTCTTGTTAAATCAAAATGCTCCAGCGAAAAGTAATAAATCGGATATAGGTTTTTAAAATCAAGTTGCGATATTTGTAAACCAGTATCAACATTTTGATCACGGGCCATAAATGACAGCATCCGATGATACACACTTGCTATTGGTTGTTTTCGTAATTAAGCTGTATATCCTCAGATATTTTTTGTTGTCCGTTTATTCTCAGTGAAACCTCCTTGACTCCTAATCGATCAAATATCATATGACTGCGTTCTTGGGAGCCTAATCGATTCCGATTAATCAGCGCTATAAATATATAACGTGGAGCTTAAACGCCTTGTTTTGATGCCAGGTGCCATGTAAATGTATCAGCAACATTATCCTCTTTGGCATCAGTTGTTGTTGTTAGCCAACTTATCAATGATTTGCCACCTGCGTCCATAAATGAAAGTAGCCGCTCTTCCGTGGTAATTGATGGTGTCATTACTGGCATCCACAATACTATTTTACTCAAAACAACTTTACCATCAGCGGCACCAGTACGCCAAATTGCATTATTGTCATTGCCTTTTTGCACTAACGCGATTGTGTGTTTGGCTCCATAGATGACTTTTCTGACATTTCTGCAGAATCCAAATATGTGATGGAGTGGAATCGCACATGAAAAATATAGCTGCTGTCCGTGCAATGCTCCTTTTCGTGTTGCAAATCCTAAATTGAAAATGCCATTAACGCCTCCGAGAATATCAAACGCAGCTCCGGGTCTAACTCGACGTTCTGGATTAGCTGCTTCTTGTTGATTTGCTACTGCAGTATCTTGTGCTGTCAACACTTTAATGTATTGAAGGTGGTCAGCGTTATCAGAGGTATCCTTTGCAAACATCATAGATGGACAAGCCGATCTTGTATAATCATCGGAGTATCTTGCTAGCCCGATTATTGTTGTTGCAACATCAACCTCGCGGTCTATTGATTCAATTTCTTTTCCATCAATGAGATATCTTGCACTTTCAAATAACGTCATTATGCCATTATTAACAAAACCAATTAGGATATTTGCGTTATCTGCATATAGTGGATCATTATGAGCAGCATCGTTTATTATATGTTTTCCTTCTACTTCGATAAATGCTTCACATGGCAAAAAGTATTTACTGGTATCTTCAACTTGAAGTTCAATTCGCGATCGTAGGTCGGGTTGTACTGCATGATAGGATTAGTATTGATAAACGCGGACGGAATTGTCCTTGGGTACTGGGGCTTCTATATCAAACGCGGGATCAGCTGTTCGTTTAAACATTATACATACTAGTGTTTTCAATTGTGAAACCCTTTGTAATCAAGCAGCAGAGAGGGCGAACAGACCTCGTTTTCAAGCAAAAATAGGGCTTCCTACGAAATCTCATTTTAACCGAAAAAAAATAAGTCTCCATTTAGCAAACGGAGACTTTACGATTTTTAATCAATTTTGGTCGCAACGATGTGGTCATCGCCCTCTCTGCTGCTGGAACTTTCAGTTCTGGTTAACAAAAATAATAAATGATTTCAACCAAATATTTGATCAAGTCCGATACGATATCGTGTCCGAGGATCATGTAAATTTATTGTTATAAATCCGTGCGGAGTCGACTGAGCGTTACTAAAAAAGTTTTTAAATTGATTGAAGTCCATATCGGAACACCATGTCTGCCAAATATTTCGTAACGTATGTGTATCAACGCCGTTAAACACAGCAAGAATATTACAGTTATCTCTGATCACCTTTGGAATCTAATGTCATCGTTCATCTCTGTGTAATAATCAACGTATTTTTTTAGCCATTCATGAGGAGATTCACCGAAAATTGGTGGTGGTTGGCCTTGATCACCACACATAATAATTTTTGTATTTTTCGTTGACAGCCATTAAAGAAATATTTTTAATACTTGTAACGGTACTGTACAAATTTCATCCCATAATATCACCGGTGGAATAAATTTCTGTCCCATTCTTTCAGGGGTCCACTTATCGCCTTTCCATCGAAAGAAGCTGTGATAATTACCAGAATTTTTACATCTCGTTGTTTTATGTCTCTGGCAAGTTTATGAGTTGGCGTTAACGCATTCATGTTAATTTTATCTTTGAATAAATTAATTACTCGTGTTGTCTTTCCTGATCCTCCTAATCCGTTTATATAAACGATTTTATATCGCGTAATTGGATCTGATATCGATGGCGCGTTAGATAATTCTGATTGAATCTCAGAGAGATTCTGGTTGCTTTTCAAGTATTTATCGTCCATGGTAACATCTGCCGATTCATAATACTCATGTAGCGTCTCCTTTTTAAATCTCCAACATCCCCAATTTGCCTCCGGATCTGTGAATTTAGCTACATCTGATTTGTATTTCTCGTGGATGTACATAGAATCAGTGGCTACTCTAACTGCGTTATTAGGAAATCTATTTATCATCGAAAATAAATTGATAGAAGCATAAGCTAGCATAGAACTTCTCAAATGCGTATATTGTTTAATATATCCATCACAATAGGTAACAATTGTACCTAATCGTCTTCCATCGGATAGGAAAGCGTCTTTACGATTTACAAGTTTTCCCTGTTTCGTTAAATCCGTTACAATAAAATCGTATTCAGCGATGTCTATGATCATGTCTATGATCAACCGTGAAGAATATTTTACATTGTCGTATCTTCCACCCTGGGTAAATTTACCGATTATTCTTCGTCCAAAATCTTTTGCTTGTTCTTTTTTAATTTCAAATAACTTCTTAGACCAATTCATGATTTGTTCTTCATTGAAATCTAGAAACTGTTTTCGCTGTTCGCTAATTATACGATCTAGATCGGGTTGTGGTAGCCAAACTTCTTTCTGAGCTCGATAGCATATAATAGCTTCGGAAACAATCAACGATATTAGCATACCACAATCAATCATATATCGTAGTAACACTATTGGCATCCAGGCCTTTTCAGATATATGTCTACCAAGCCAAACATAACTACACGGATGTAACCCTGCAGCGAGTTCAAATGATATCACACGAGCGAATCCGGTTAAATCAAAATCAGGTAATGGCCCATTAATCGCAACACGAGTCATTTCATGTGTGGGGTGTCCAAATCGTTTAAAATAGTTACTACATTCCCCATACCCATAATTCTAAAATGTTTTATTGTCGCTTGGGCTAAAACTGCATTATTTAAACAGTTGTATTTATTTAGACCATCTATTAATACACTTTCAGTACAGACGTTCTTTATAATCTAGCGCATTTTACCTATGTTCGCTCAGCCGGAACGCGAGTGTTTCCCATTCATTGAAGTAGGTGGGCGTGGTTAAAATTCCTTGTATACATCTCTTTGTGATCTAATCGATAATACATTTTTGTCTAGAGAATTAGAACAGGGAAAATATACGTTGTTATTTAAAAACTGTATTATTTTGTTTAATGTTTCATTTAAAATATTTGTCTGATTTAACTGCTGTGAAACATCATTAATAAGTAATAAGGAAATAAACATACCCGTGAATCAACGCTGCTGTAATAGTCACCTTATATAGCATATCAAAGGTATAAAGCTTGGGGCTTTCGAAGGCCAATGCGACCGATCAAAACTAACCAACGCCATTAACCCAGGCGTGTGGTTGTCTTTTGTTCACAATCATGCAACCGGGTTAATTTAATTGGGTTGCTTTTGATTGGTTGGTTGGCCGTAGAAAATCCGCCCCGTCGTTTCATGTTTGTGCTGTCTTGTGCCGTCCCCAAATCATTACATCACAAATTCCATCATCGTTTCATTGAATATATCCATCCTTAATTAAGTACATGTTGTGATGTTCCCCCAAGCATATCTTCTGGGCGGTCTAAGATGGCATTTGCCACGTTAGGCCTCCCCCCGGAGATGTATGTTTCGGGTTACTTTGGGCTTACTTGGATGCGAAGGTCCCCAAGGAGTTCTAAAGATGCGTGTTGTGCTGTCCTTAATTAAGTTAATAAAGTAACCTGTGGGTCTCTCTGACGTCATAGGGCGCCAGCGGGATTGCCAAATGAGTGTTATTTTTTTTAATAATTAAAGATAAAATATATTATATTTATATAAAAATATAAATAATGGATATCAAAGATGTAAATTCTATAATTGCTGAAATCTCAGATTTAAAAAATAGAGGGGTAGTATTATCTGAAGATCTCGACTGCGACAGAATTGCCTCGGAATATGAAGACATAGAGTATCAGTCTAGTAAGGGTCGTTATGTTTTACCCAAGATGTACAGGCTCGTTAAAGGAATTCAAAAGTCCATTAATGCTTGCTTGTACGGTAACGATATTAACGTATTTATAACGCTATTTAGCAACGTTGAAGAAATACGTCAAAAGCTCGGCCAAGAGTATCAAAAACGAGCTGAAATTAGTTCTAAGGTTCGTGATCTTAGAAAAATGTTAAACGAGGAAAAACCAGTATCTTAACCACGTGAGCGTTAGGCTTTCGGTAAATTTTATTAAAAAATAATTATTTTTTTAGCGTTTTTTGTAACACTCACATAGGATTTTCTCCTGAGAGAATACTCATCAGTTTGGACTTGCCCATGCAGTTATGTGCATAATAGATGATCTGGTTGTAGTAGCAAGTAATCACCGCGACGCCTCCATTTTCACGTAGTTGTTCTTGTTGCCGCGTCGTTAACACAAATCGTTCATCGCCGTTCTCAGATATTACAATTCTGAAACCCGCAGCGATGTTATTTCTGAAACACTCGCGGATAGCGTCGTACAGTTTAACCCTGTCGAAGATGGATACGTTAGCTTGATGGTACATTATTTATTAACTCATCTTTTAATTGTGATAGTTTCACATTTGAAAAATTAGTTCACAAACAATATATGGTAGGTGAATCGCTTACAACTAGATTAGCCCAAGAGCGGCTAGCAGCAATTAGAAAGTTTATACCGGTTCGAGACAGACTTCGCGAGAAACTTCAACAACGACAACAAGCGCAGACTGACTTTTCTGTGTCAAGTGAACAACTGTTTACTCCGATAACAAGTGCGACCAAAGATGTGAAAAAGTTAACTGAAGCAGCGATATACGGAGATATTCCTGAGCGAGAACGAGCAAAGAAGGCGCCGCTGCTTGATACGCTTGAAAAGATAGCGGCAGAGACCTTGACAAACACGCGCAGGGATACAACAGCTATCCAGTGATATAAAAACTCAACGCGAAATTGAAGAACTCGAAGAAGAACAACAAGGTGCAGCTGGAGGAAAAGATTATTCACCTGAGAATATATTTACAGTCGCAGCATTAAATGAAATTGAAGGAATCCGTACGGATTACGAATTAGCTGATTTTGCTAGAGACAATTTTCCAAAGGGTAAAAGAGAGAATTTATTAAAAGACGAGTTTAAAAGTTTTATAAAAAACAAAGACACTTGGGCATCAAAAATATATTTAGTGAAACGCGGCGGGAATAAAATCGCGGCGTTACATCACCCTGGTTATGGTTACTTTCTAGCTGCGGTTAAAGGCGGTCCACAGCCACCACGTTATATGGAGGATCCAATCCCGGAAGAAATAGACATAAGAGCAGAAGCCGGTTCTAAGAAAACAAGCTGAAAAGGATATTCAATTAAAAATCCTTTGGATTTCAACGCAACCGTGACATGCCCTGGTAACATCCTCAGTGATATATCACGGTTAGAGGTTCTCATCGGGGGGAAGCGAGCCGGAAATAACTCTCCGGAAATAATTAATGAAGCAGCTGATATCTGCAGGCGGTTATTTGCCGGCGGTATTATGGACATTAATGTATATCGAGAACTCATTGCTGAATTAGTTGAAAATCACAGAGACGCCCTACGTTATTATGAAAATCCTATGGATATAAGCGATTGATCATTAATTGAAAAACTACTAGTTTTATAACAAGATGATTATACACTACAACAATGATAAACCCGTGAGCGTCTACGTGGTGAACTCACGATTGCCTGTTTATAGAGCATATTACGGAGATGGTTTCGGCAATACCATTGCGGGGTTATTTACAAGAATGGCTCCCAAGGTGGCGCCGTTAGCTAAACAATTATCAATGAAGGCCATTGATATTATTCGTGATAAGGGAACCAGCAAAATCGGAGATTTCGTCGGAAATCTTGCCGGAAAGGCATTTTCTGCCGCAAAAGATAAAATAGCATCATTGGATTCGAAAGAAACCAGGAATGACTTCGTCATTAGTGCTGCCATCAACTACAGTGATGCCTGCAAAAATCAGCAAAGCAATAAATAGCGCAGTGGAAGAAAAACTTGCGTCGTTGGCTGCTTCGGTGACTCCGTCACAATTGACGGCTTCACCGGTAACAGATAGCGCAATCATGAACGCGATAGCAGGAAGTGGTTTGAAACGAAAACAAAAGCGACGATGATTACAAAGAGTTTCACAATTGAAAACACTAGTATTTTAATAAAATGTTTAAACGACAAGCTGATCCGGCCTTCGATATGGAAGCCCCAGTACCCAAGGATAATTCCGTCCGCGATTATCAATTTTATTTCTATCATGCAATACAACCCGACCTACGATCGCGAATTGAACTTCAAGTTCAAGATACCAGTAAATACTTTTTGCCATGTGAAGCATTTATTGAAATCGAGGGAAAACTCGTAACAAATGTTGCAGCTGATACACCATATGAAAATGATCCAAATATCCGAGTTGGTTTTGTTAATAATGGCATAATGACGTTATTTGAAAGTGCAAGATATCTCATTGATGGAAAAGAAATTGAATCAATAGACCGCGAGGTTGATGTTGCAACAACAATAATCGGGCTAGCAAGATACTCCGATGATTATACAAGATCGGCTTGTCCGTCTATGATGTTTGCAAAAGATACTACTGATAACGCTGACCACCTTCAATACATTAAAGTGTTGACAGCACAAGATACTGCAGAAGCAAATCAACAAGAAGCAGCTAATCCAGAACGTCGAACCAGACCCGGAGCTGCGTTTGAAATTATAAAAGAAGTTAATGATAATTTTAATCTAGGGTTTGGAACACTAGTAGCAATGTTGCAAAGACCACAACGATATTTTTCATGTGCGATTCCACTCCATCACATATTTGGATTCTGCAGAAATGTCAGAAAAGTCATCTATGGAGCTAAACACACAATCGCGTTAGTACGAAAAGGCAATGACAATGATGCAATTTGGCATACTGGTGCCAATGAAGGTAAAGTTGTTTTGAGTAAAATAGTATTGTGGATGCCAGTAATGACCCCATCAATTACTACGGAAGAGCGGCTACTTTCATTTATGGACACAGGTGGCAAATCATTGATAAGTTGGCTAACAACAACAACTGATGCCAAAGAGGATAATGTTGCTAATACATTTACATGGCATCTGGCATCAAAACAAGGCGTTTCAGCTCCACGTCATATATTTATAGCGCTGCAGAATCGGAATGGATTAGGCTCCCAAGAACGCAGTCATATGATATTTGATCGATTAGGAGTCAAGGAGGTTTCACTGAGAATAAACGGACAACATGAACCATCTGAGGATATACAACTTGATTACGACACTAACCATATAGCGCGTGTGTATCATAGAATGCTGTCATATATGGGTCGTGATCAAAATGTTGATACTGGTTTACAAATATCGCAACTTGATTTTAAAAGCCGCTATCCGATTGATTACTTTTCGCTTTAACATCTTGATTTAACAAGGCAATCCGTCGTTGACATACATTTTAGGGCTCGTATAGCCCCTGGTGGTGTTAATTCTAGAGCGGTTGCTGTCATTCTCAGCGACAAATCAATGCTACTTGAAGGGGCTGGCGGACGAATGAGAATCGTTGATGCACCAGTGGAAAATCTATGATTTTCAAAAATATGTAAATGAAACTTGAAGCGTTTCCAAATAGATCAATTGAAAGCATAAATATGTTTTACAATAAAATGACATATAGTGTTGTTAGTGTCAAGCTGACTGATGGTCAGGTCAAGAAATTGCGATCAAAATCCGCTAAAGAATGTGGAACCACAATAACGTTAAAACCAGCGCAGATGTCCGGCGGTACACATAAAATATCACTGACGGATCGTCAAATAAAACATTTCAATGATGCAATGAAAAATAAGCGAGGAGTTCAAATAGAATTTTCGAAAGCTGCAATCGCGAACATGATAAAATCAGGTGGTATATTTCCATTGTTAGCCGCAATACCAGCATTGATTGCAGCGGCTGCCCCAGCGGTGGCGAAGGCAGCGGCGTTGGGAGCCGTTGGGACCCTGGCAGGGATGGCGTTGAAAAAGGCAACTGGGAAAGGATATAAAAAAAGGGAAAGGGTCTAAGACTACCAGGAACCCCGTACTCATGATACAGCGGGAGATCCGTGAACGGATCGGGTCTAAGAATACCAGGAACGGTTTATTAGTAGAAAACCCAATTGTTCCCATGTCCAATTTTGATTTAATTGATGCTGCTAAAAAACTAGCGATAAAAAACTTCAGAGGGGTTTTTATGAGAGATCAATTACCAAGAAAACCAAACAGCGTTGAAACCGGTATCATCAATCTTGATAACAGCAGCGGATCGGGAACTCACTGGGTTGCATACGCGATTGATCCACGTGGAATTGTCTATTTCGATTCATATGGGTTAGCTCCGCCAAACGAGTTTATGCGGTATATAAATTCTTCGATGAAATTCAAAGAGTTTCCGATTTTTTATTCCACGCTGCCAACACAACAATTAAATGATCCACCGATATGCGGCCGTGAAGTATTAAATGTCCTCGCGGAGATTTCATTAAAATCCTTTAGATTTCCGTGGAAACCACTTCATATTGTTGTAAACGAATATACCAGTGGGAAATTACAAGGTAATTTTAGAGAATCAATAAATTCAAAATACTAGAGTCTTTATAATAATGATTGATATTTGGGGACAATCTCTGTCAATGTCGGAGTCCACCGCGGAAACATCTGCGGGTTCTATCGAGGATGTAAAAAAAATAATTGAAGATGAAATCGCTGAGACGTTAAATTTAACAAGTGTTGACCCGAATGAAATAGTTGTATTTCAAGATCGCCAGGGTAAATTGAAAACCTGTAATATATCCGTGAATGACATTTTGATACGGCAGCGCGATGCCGCTGAAAACTCTATTGCGCTGTATTTTAACGATGGACAACTTAAACCAGGCGCACTTGTGTCTACGATCACCGACGCGATTAACGCCCACGACAGCATGATTGCCACCCGCGGCCGTGAGCTGGATGATCTTATACGAGGTTATAACAATTTTCGCAAAAATCTCGTACATAAATTCTTTGGAACCCCGCTTGTGGTTGGCATGACTCTCGCTGAAATTAAAAACTTTCTATCTTTATTCCTTTTTAACAAGGACGCGGGAAGGATGATGAATGAAAATGAAATCAAGGCAAATTATCTCGATATTTACAATGATATTTCTAAACTAATAGAAAATCTTGAAAAGGTACGAAAACCCACTAACGACGTCATTGTTAAGTTTTTTGGAACCCCGCTTGTGGCAGGCATGACTCTCGCTGAAATTAGCGAGTTTATTGGCAAGCATACTCACAATGCCTACATCGCTAATAGTTTCTTTGGTGTCCCAGCTACATCTACGATGACTCTCAAAGATATTAATATGTTTATGGTGAGACAAACAACACTTAATACCATCGTTGATAAATTTTTAGGGAGAACACCTGTGTCTGAAACCACATCGTTGACAGGTCCAACCCTCGCTGAAGTTAAAAAAGCTATTGATGAACAAAAATTCACCAGCGAAAGTGTTAACAAGTTCTTTGAGGGCAGTAGCCTCCATGATATCACGACGAAATTTTCTAACATCGACTACCATATTAAAGACCAAGCACAGCTTGGAATCAGAGACCTTCTGATTTCATTCTTTTTTAGCAAGAGGGATGGGAGGATGATGGTTTCTAACGAAGTCAAGGTAAATTATCTCGAAATGTATAATGATATTCTTACACTAAAAATTTTCAATGAATTTAATACCTTCTGATTTCGTTCTTTTTTAACAAGGAGGCGGTGAGGACGATAAATACTAACGAAATCAAGACAAGTTATCTCGATATTTACAATGATATTCTTAAACTAAAAGAAGATTTTAAAAAGGTACAAAAACCCGCCAGCGACGTCGTCGATAAGGTAAAAATTCAACACAGCGTAAAAACCGTTGATAACATCGTATACACAGTTGCCAGTGGAACCTTTGATTGGATCCAAGGAATGAAAATAGTTTATTTTTTCACACCAAATATGGTAGTATACCGGGTTGTTATCGATTTACAATAATACATCGCCGTAAATTTGATTTGGGAGTCAGCCCGATGTATATAACAGGTGTTAACACAGTGACGTATATAAACGATATGATACCAGCAGCACCCGACCGAATAAGATCCCCTATTAGGATTGATATAACTACATCCGACGGGCCAGCGGCAGGGATTAGGGAGTCGCTACCCTGGACGCTAGAATTCGTATCCGGTATTCCCCCCACCAACCATGAAACCAGGTACACAATCGAATAATTGAAAACACTAGCGGGTTTAAAATAACAATGACATCATTGACGGAGTCAACGAAATCAATAGTCCCGTTGACGGAGTCAGCGGTATCACAATCGCATCGATATCGATTCGATACCGTGAAAGAATTTTCCGCGAACCTAAAACCACTTTCTGAGCGCTATCGTGAAAAAGTGAAAAAATACCGACGCAGAGTAGCAATCATCGACATCACCGTGTACTCGGTATCCGGTGTGATGGCCAGTGCCGGGGTTATTTTGTCGACGGTGACCATGATGGCTCCGATTGCAGTTCCAATTGCTATCTCCGCGGCAACAACAATCGCGGCAGTCGCCACCTCGATAACTAAAAAGTTATCATCGTGTTCTCAGAAAAAACTCAGTGATTATACAGCTCGGTACCGGGTAGTATTTGACGCGTACTCGAAATTATCCGAGTTGATCTCGCTGTCAATAGATAATTCGTTCATATCCGATGTTGAATTTTCCAGGATGACCCAGTTGTATAACTCCGCGATGTTGAAATTGGAAATTGAAGACAGCGTTAACAATAATGTCACTACAATTCAACTAATTGCAACTGCTTCAACGAATCGCGGAGAATACCACTCCGATACAAACAAGCATGATATCAATAACATCAACAAACCCACAATTTAGTGTGAACTTCCCTTCTCCGATTCCAGTGCGTGAGATCGCGCTGGCAAAATTACGAGTATATCATAGCTGGCCTAATATCAGATCTGTTGCGTTTGGCGGTCAGTAACCGAATAACGCACTGGTGTTCTCGTATAAGAATAAACCCGATGGTACTCCAGCGTGGGAAACTGTTTCGTTACCAACTGGGTCGTACCAAATTGAGCAAATCGATGCTGAATTCAGCGTAGAATAAAATCAATCACTGGAAAAGAATCAAAAATAGCTATTAAACTTCATGAACCGACGCTCTCGTCGTCGATCGAAATAAGCACAGAGGGATACATTGTAGATATCTATAACAGCTCGTTAAGAACAGTGTTAGGATGGCCTGAAATACCACCGGAAAAATCCACCGCCGACTTAACCACGGACGTACAATCATATCATGAAATCAATCCCAGTTATCGAGATAATTTATCTGATATAAGAAAAGGAAAAATCGCCGATAGATTTATATTTACCAACAAAGACAAATTGCAATGGGATTTTATCATTAAAAGAACAACCGACTCATCTGTTACTATTTCATTTACACTAACTGACATCCGTGGTTATTTTAATGAAATTAAACAATTATATGAAACACAACTAGAACAACTACGGCAAACAAGATCGCAAAAACACGTTGAAATAATAAATCAACTTATATCTGACATGGAATATATCTATGAACTAATTATTCAAACAATAATTAATGACAACAGCGACAGTAAACAACGATTCCTAACCGATTACAATATCGAAGAAGACAATCTGCGTAATTTCAAGTTTCCCAAATACAACGCTGATGAACTAGCAAGAATTCTTAGAACCGATATCAAGGCGCTACAAAAACCAGATTCAACTGTCCTCCTCAGGTATAATAATGATCCAGATGGTGGCGGTAGGCATATTTCCCCGCACAATGTGAATATTTCAACGGTGATTGCGCTCAATTTAGTATGTGATGCAATTGAAGGAAGCTATCAAATTAATCTAGAGCAATCAAATCAAGCTCAGCAGGGATATATTCTTTATTCGTTTGCACCAATAGCTCCTCCAGGATTCCTAATTATTGAAAACCCAATTAATCCTGTCTACATGCGATGCCATAATAATTCGCTAACGAGAATTAATTTCCGACTCACCGACCAGTCAAATAATTTAATTGATCTACAAGATGAGGTGTTAGCGATTAGTTTGTTTGTAAAGTCCTAAAGACTCGATCAAATATTTGGTTTAAATCGTAAAAGAATTATTAACCCATAGCAGCAGAGAGGGCGATGACCACATCGTTGCGACCAAAATTGATTAAAAATCGTAAAGTCTCCGTTTGCTAAATGGAGACTTATTTTTTTTCGGTTAAAATGAGATTTCGTAGGAAGCCTTATATTTGCTTGAAAACGTGGTCTGTTCGCCCTCTCTGCTGCTAATCATCGTCGTTTTTGTTTTCTTTTCAAACCGCTTCCTGCTATCGCGTTCATGATAGTGCTATCTGTTACCGGTGAAGCCGTCAATGGCGACGGAGTCACCGAAGCAGCCAATGACGCTAATTTTTCTTCCACTGCGCTATTTATTGCTTTGCTGACACTTGCAGGCATCATTGTTGTAGATGGCAGTACAACTGGTTGCTTTTCTCGTCTTCGCACCAATGATACTATTTTATCTTTCGCGGTAGAAAATGCCTTTCCGGCAAGATTTCCAACGAAATCTCCGATTTTGCTGGTTCCCTTATCACGAATAAAATCAATGGCTTTCATTGATAATTGTTTAGCTAACGGCGCCACTTTTGGGGCCATTCTTGTAAATAGCCCCGCAATGGTATTGCCGAAACCATCTCCGTAATATACTCTATAAACAGGCAATCGTGAGTTCACCACGTAGACGCTCACGGGTTTATCATGGTTGTAGTGTATGATCATCTTGTTATAAAACTAGCAGTTTTTCAATTAGTGATCAATCGCTAAGATCCATAAGATTTTCATTATAACCATGGGCGTCTTTGTGATTTTCAGCTAATTCAGCTATGAGTTCTCGATATACATCAATGCCCATGATACCGCCGGCAAATAATCGTCTACATATATCAGCTGCTTCATTAATTATTTCCGGAGAGTTATTTCCGGCTCGTTTTCCACCCATAAGTACTTCCAACCGTGATATATCACTTAGGATGTTACCAGGACATGTCACTGTTGCGTTGAAATCCAAAGGATTTTTAATCGAAAATCCTTTTCCGCTTGTTTTCTTAGAACCGGCTTCTGCTCTTATGTCTATTTCTTCCGGGATTGGATCCTCCGTATAACGTGGTGGTTGTGGACCGCCTTTAACCGCAGCTAGAAAGTCATTATAACCAGGGTGATGCAACGCCGAGATTTTATTCCAGCCGTGTTTCGCTAAATATATTTTTGATGCCCAAGTGCCTGTGCCTCTCATAAAAATTTTAAACTCGTCTTTTAATAATTTCTCTCTTTTACCCTTTGGAAAATTTTCTCTAGCAAAATCAGCTAATTCGTAATCTGTACGGATTCCTTCAATTTCATTTAATGCTGCGACTGTAAATATATTCTCAGGTGAATAATCCTTTCCTCCAGCTGCACCTTGTTGTTCTTCTTCGAGTTCTTCAATTTCTCGTTGAGTTTTTATATCACTGGATAGCTGTTGTATCCCTGCGCGTGTTTGTCCGGTCTCTGCTGCTATCTTTTCAAGCGTATCAAGCAGCGGCGCCTTCTTTGCTCGTTCTTTTTCAGGAATATCTCCGTATATCGCTGCTTCAGTTAACTTTTTCACATCTTTGGTTGCTCTTGTTATCGGAGTAAACAGTTGTTCAATTGACACAGAAAAGTCAGTCTGCGCTTGTTGTCGTTGATGAAGTTTCTCAGGAAGTCTGTCTCGAACCGGTATAAACTTTTTAATTGCTGCTAGCCGCTCTCGGGCTAATTTAGTTGTAAGCGACTCACCTACCATATATTGTTTGTGAACTGAGTTTTCAAATGTGAAACTATAACAATTAAAAGCTGAGTTATTAAATAAATGTACCTTCAAGCTAGCGTATCCATCTCGGACAAGGTTAAACTGTACGACGCTATCCGCGAGTGTTTCAGAAATAACATCGCTGGGGGTTTCAGAATTATAATATCTGAGAACGGCGATGAACGATTTTTGTTAACGACGCGGCAACAACAACAACTACGTGAAAATGGAGGCGTCGCGGTGATTACTTGCTACCACAGCCAGATCATCCAGTACGCACATAACTGCATGAGCAAGAACAAACTGATGAGTATTCTTTCAGGAGAAAATCCTATGTGAGTGTTACAAAAAACGCTAAAAAAATAAATTTTTTACTGAAAATTTACTGAAAGCCTATTTTTTATAGTAACGTTCACGTGGTTAAGATACTGGTTTTTCCTCGTTTAATATTTTTTTAAGATCACGAACCTTAGAACCAATTTCAGCTCGTTTTTGATACTCTTGGCCGAGCTTTTGACGTATTGCTTCAACGGTGCTAATTAGCGTTATAAATGCATTAATGTCGTTACCGTACAAACAAGCATTGATGGACTTTTGAATTCCTTTCACGAGTCTGTACATCTTAGGTAAAACATAACGACCCTTACTAGACTGATATTCATTTTCTTCATATTCCGAGGTAATCCTGTCACAGTCGAGACCTTCAGATAATACTATCCCTCGATTTTTTGAATTAGAAATTTCAGCAATTATAGAATTTACATCTTTGATATCCATATTTTTATAAAATTATATTATATTTTATCTTTAATTTAAAAAAAATAACACTCATTTGGCAATCTCGCTGGCGCCCTATGACGTCAGAGAGACCCAGAGGTTACTTTATTAACTTAATTAAGGACAGCACATACATGAAAACCCCATTTGGTAATCTCGCTGGCGCCCTATGACGTCAGAGAGACCCAGAGGTTACTTTATTAACTTAATTAAGGACAGCACATACATGAAAACCCCATTTGGCAATCTCGCTGGCGCCTTATGACGTCAGAGAGACCCAGAGGTTACTTTATTAACTTAATTAAGGATGGAATTTGCGATGTACCCAAAGCATACATCTCCGGCGGGAGGCCTAAGGTGACAAACATCATCTTAGACCGCCCAGAAGATATGCTTGGGAGGACATTCAGAGCCATGTACTTAATTAATGGACAGTACAATGCCATATATATCTCCACTCGAGTGTTGTGGCAGATTGTAGGCGTAACATATACTTAATTAACTTAATTAAGGATGGATAAATTCAATGAAACGATGATGGAATTTGTGATGTAATGATGTGGGAAGGCACAAGACAGCACAAACATGAAACGACGGGGCGGATTTTCTACGGCCAATCCAACCAATCAAAAGCAACCCAATGAAATTAACCAGGTTGCATGATTGTGAACAAAAGACAACCACACGTCCGAGTTAAATGGCGTGAGTTAGTTTTGATCGGTCGAACTTACCTTCGAAAGCCCCAAGCTTATTACGAGTCAAAACATATATAAGGTGACTAATACAGCAGCGTTGATTCACGGGTGTGTTATTTTATTTCCTTGAATTACTTATTAATGCTGCTTCACAACATTTTAATGAGACAAAATATTTGAATAAAACACTAAACAAAAGAATACAGTTGTTAGATAACAGCGTGTATTTCATTGGTTTCATCGTAAAATGATTAATTAATCGTAATATTAATTGGACTTCAAGGGACGTAACTCAGTCATGCGATTTAATCATTGTACGATTTATCTCCCTTGATATATGAAAATTGTATCCGGTGTGTACGTAGTAGTAATTGGACTTCAAGGGCCGTAACTCTGTCATGCGACTTTATTATTGTACGATTTATCTCCCTTGAATCGTTTCAGGTGTATACGAATTTTATTTTATGACCATTTTTTTCGACAGAGTTAATTTAGTTATATTTACTGCAACAAATCGTATTGAAGACCTACAAATGTCAAAGTATCTACTAGCTTCATTTATTGATTGAAATATTTTCTCCTCTTTGGTTTCTAAATCAAACGATTTGACCCCCCTAGGGCGTTTTGAGTGCCTAACAGCGTTGCTTTTTAAAAGGTTATCGCGCTGCGAGATGGATTGAAGATTCTCAAGACAATTATCAGTCTGCACGCCATTTATGTGATCAATCACAAAATCATCTTTAATCAATCCGTTATGACATTCAAAAATAATTCTATGACAGAGATATGTTTAATTTCTAACACTAAACAGCAAATATCCCATATTATTCAGAAATCCAACCGGTTTTTTTAGTCTGCGGTGCCTGAGAACACCATCACTGGAGGCTTCGTAATTAACAAGCACTGGATGGGGTCTGAAATCTTTTTTTTTTTTTTTTTATTATTATTATTATTGAACACAAGGTATCAGGATTTTACATATTCCCCTACATCACCACCTGACCTGGCGTATGGGGCATGATCTTAAATTCTTTTGTGTCCTGATCTCTACATGTGTTCCCTACACAACACACACACACATGCACACACAGACACTTACTTACAATCACAATTATTGTACACAAAGTCATACTCGCATACAAACCCCAAGATGCTTGAAATTGCATTAAAAAGAAAATAATAATAAATATATAAATTTTAAAAGTAAAAATAGTAATAATAATAATAATAATAATAATAATTCATGTACCAAAAGTTGATAATAGGGTCCACTTTCTTTTAAACTCGTCACTGCTGTTATTCACTTTGGCGACATATTTTTCCAGCGTTTTATATGATAAAACACAATTTTTATAATAGGCAAGATTTGGGCTTTTTGATGCACAACGTGATCTGTATATAACATATTTTGCAAGCAAAATTAGGAAGTTGATAGGATCGTCAAAGTTGTTATTTCCTATAAAGACATTTTTTCGTGTAATTCTAAAATTTGGGTCATAAGTTTGTATCCATTCTACCAACAGTTTCCAAAAGTTTTCAGTAACTAAACAGTCATAAAATAAGTGCTCAATTTCTTCTATTCCCTCATTACAAAAGGTACATTTATCATTATCACTTAAATTAATCTTTTTTAGAAACTGGTTTGTGGCAATATTTCTGTGGAGAAATCTAAAGTTAAAGCTAATCAGTTTTGTGTCTTTTGTACAAAATCTAGCCGAAACAAAAGAGTTGGTCCATTCATTTGTACCAATCGCACTCTCTAGCTGTCTGGACCAAGTTTCCTGTTTACCATTGGGCTTTATTATTTTGGTTCTTATCAGGTCTTTATAGATACATTTATTCTTTGCTCTTACCCTAAGGAGAGATGTTTTGTCCAAAGCTACAAGAAAACTATTTCCACTTTCATAGAAAATTTTAATTTTCTTTTTCCACATCACAGAGATCTTTGAAATAAGAGCAAAGTACTGTATGAAATTATTTGTTTTTGTTTTTTTGTTTTATTTCATCAAAACTTAATAGAGACCCTTGTGCATCAAAAAGATGTTTAATAATTACAATACCATTTGTTCTCCACCTTGTGTATGATTTAAAATTATCTACAGTCACTAAATTAAGAATATCTTGAGACAAGTATTCATTGACAGTAGATGGTTCATTTTTCCATTGAGATAACGCATAAATAACATCACGCCAAAAATATTTTTAATTAATTTAGAGATTACTTTTAATTTAGTTTTTCCTAATGAAAGTAACAGCATACCTCCAAATTTTCCAAATATTTGTTGAAAAACCAGTTTTTGCAATAAGCCATCTTCGTTTATTAAGAGGCGCCTAATCCAAATAAGTTTTATATAACACACAAATGAATGCAAGTGAATTTAATCCCCTTTCCTCAAAAGAAGCTATAAGTGTGTCTCTTTTAACTCTCTCAGTTTTACTGCCCCAAATAAACTGGAAAAATAATGTATTCAGTTCCTTTTCTATATGGGGTGGAGGATTTGGCAAAGCTGCAAAAAGATGAATGAATTTAGGCAAAAGCAAGGACTTTATCAAAGTAATTTTTCCAATAATGGATAAATTTCTTCTACTCCACCAGCCAAGCAGTTTCTTAACTTCCTTTAACTTCATCGAATAATTAAGCTCTACCATATCCTCCAAGTTCAAAGAGAAATATACTCCCAGCAATCTAAAATTGGACATTGACCAGTTAATATCAATTTCTGGACATATTTTTTCATTAGAGCATTTTTTGTTTCCAATCCTAATTGCTTTCGATTTCAAAACATTGCAGTGCAGACCTGACACCAAAGCAAAATCATTTAAAATCTGCATGGTTGTCCTTAAGGACAAATGAGAGCCATCTAATAATAGAAAAGCATCATCAGCGTTCTGCCCTAGTTTGAACTCCATTTCATTATAAAAAATGCCTGTAACATCTGTGTTTTTCTTAAGTTCTGTTGCAAGAAGTTCAATTCCTATTATAAAAAAGTAGGGTGATAAAGGGTCTCCCTGGCGACAACCTCTCTCCAAATTAAAGAATGGGGATAAATGTCCATTATTAATAACACAACTTTTTGATTTATTGCAAAATAGCCTGAACCAGTGACAAATTGATTCTCCAAAGTTAAAAGACTTCAGAGCAGCTTCTAGAGAGTCCCATTCAAATGAGTCAAAAGCTTTTTCAAAGTCTATCAATAGGAGAAGACCAAATTCATTTTTTTACTCAAGGTATTGCATCAGGTCATACAACAATCTTGTATTTTCACCAATGAATCTCCCTTTCATAAAACCCTTTTGGGTGTCACTGATGATAAACGGGAGTACTTTTTGACCCTATTACCAATTGACGCTGAAGCAATCTTGTAATCCGCATTAAATAGAGAGATTGGTCTCCAATTTTTTATAAATTTCCTGTCTTTATCTTCTTTTGGAATGCACGTTATGATCCCCTGAGACTGAAATTCTGAAAAATGATTCATATCAGATCCAGTATTTAGAGACCTAAAGAGAAAACCGCCTAGGTCTTTCCAAAAGAATTTGTAGAATTCTACCGTAAATCCATCAGAACCAGGGCTAGTTTCATTTTTCATATTTTTTAGTGCTAAACCACATTCCTCAAACGTTAACTTACCTTCACATGAACTTCTTTCAAAATCTGAGAGTTTTTTATCATGGTTAAAAAAGTGGTTAAGAGGGTGGTTAAGCGTTTGAAAGTTACATTTGTTTTTACTTTGGTATAATTTTTCATAATTTTTCATAAAAGTCTTTCTGTTGATTTAATATTTCTTTTGAATCTGTTACCCTTGTTCCATCGTCTTTAGTTAACTCTTTTTTTTGTTTTGTTTGTGTAATTTCTCTTTTCGAGATTAAGAAAATATTTAGAGTTTTTTCACCAGATTCATACCATCTTGCCTTAGATCTTAACATTATACCTTCCACCTCTTTTTTCCTCATTTCTTCTAACTCCGCTTGTTTTTTGTTCAATTCTTTCATCGTAGTGGGGTTATTATTTTGATTCACTAAAGCATGTAAGGTATTTATTTCAGCTTCCATTTTCCTGAGATTTTGTTTTTCCTGTTTTGCTTTAGCTTGTGAATACATAATAGATTCTGATCTTATTATCGTTTTAAGGATTTCAAAAAACAATTGATAATTACATGTTAGTTTCATCTGAAGTGGGTTTTTCTTATCACCTTCACAATAATATTCTTCTACTGTGTTGGTTATACATGTTTTTACCAATTGAATATATTCATTTTGCTTTAATAGCTTTGAATTGAATTTCCAGTATCCAGGACCTCTCGGTGCTGCAGATATAGACAATTTGAGTGTTATTGCTGAATGATCTGTTTTATAGCCAGGAATAATATAGGCGTCTATACAATTTGAAAACATGTCCTCAGAGATTAAAAAATAGTCCAGTCTACTCTGTTTCACAGGGCTTGCCTGATGCCAAGTAAATACTCTACTGTCAGGATTGACTGTTCTCCAAGGATCCAGTAAATCTAGTTGATTCTTGATGTCCTGGACTGCTGCTCGGGCCATGGAGTGTTTATCATGCAAGATATTATAAGAGTCAAGCTCCATGTCCTGAACAACATTCCAGTCACCACAAATAATAACAGAGGAATTTTCAAAATTTATAATATCATCTTTCAAATTTTTAAAAAAATCAGCATTATCATCATTATGACCATATAGATTCACTAGTGTGAATCTCTGTTCATTAACTAATAAATCTAAGAGAATGTATCTGCCCTGACAATCACATCTGTTTCTAAGAATAAGAAATTCAAAATTATTTCTAAACAGGATAGCAACACCAGCACTACTGCTAGATTTATGGCTAAAAACACACTTATATCCCCATTCAGCTTCCCAATACTTCTCAGTCTCAACTGTACTATGTGCCTCTTGTAAAGATATAATAGATGCTTTCTTTTGTTTGACCCAGCAGAAAATATCTCTTCTTTTGAGATCAGAACTATGTAGACCCCTAACGTTCATTGACAAAATTTTAATTTAATTATCCATTGTTAAATCTTGTTTTAAGTAAAACTTTCACAGGGCTTATATAGACATGCATCACAAAACCATCATCATGAAAAATGCTTACATACACCTTGGGACACACTCTCACACACATAACCAAAATCTTGGCTCATTTGTATAATAATACTACTTGTCTAATTTATTATCTGCTTTAATTATAAACCTCTTGATATAATCTTGAGGGGTTTTGATGATTTTGTCGCTGACGGAGTCATCGGTAGGATCAATGATTCGTTTGTCATAATAGCGTTTTAGTTCCCTGTATCGTTTGCCGCCGCAACTGAGACATAATTGTGATTTTCCTCTAACGCCCACCCCACATCGGAGGCATGGGAGAGGGATGAAAGAACCGTTGCGAACACTTTGTAAATGATACCCACAGAATTCGCTTCTGCATGATTTGTTACACGGGGTTGTTGATCCAATCATTAGCCACTTGCAGTGATTCATTATACTATATTTTTCTATTTAAATACTTGTTTTAATTATAACATGGAGAAGTTCAAGAGATTATCGAAAATTAAACCCTGGAAAAATACTAAATTCATTGATTATACCATGAAAGAATTCCAAAGATTATCGAAAATTAAGCCCTGGAAAAATACTAAATTCAATCTCGATAAGGAGTTCAAGAGATTATCGAAAATTAAGCCTTGGAAAAATACTAAATTCAATCTCGATAAGGAGTTCAAGAGATTATCGAAAATTAAGCCTTGGAAAATGCTAATTTCAATCTCGATAGAGTCTCTGATACACCAAAACGTCTAATCGGTGATAGAACTATACTAAGTAAAATCAGCGAGTGTTTTCATGAATTCTACCGAGACGGTGCAGCATACTGTTGGTCGACATTTCTAATTATTGATGAAGATGTCAATGTACCCAACATCGATGCTACTATGAACGATGAAAGAGCAGATGAGATAATTTCACATCTTGGATGGAAATTCAAGGGTAAATTGCAAAGCAATTCCCATCAGAAGTATTTTTTAGAATAAAATTCATTATCGAAGTCAAAGGCAAATGGATTATCAAGGATAAATTTGAACCAATCGTCAAGGATAAAAAACTGTCATTGTAAGTAGAGATTCCAAACCAGGAATTCTAACTGGAATTGACAAACCATACTACGAAAGATCTTATCCTGTAACACCAATTGTTTATGGAATATATCCGTTAAATGATAAACCCGATATTGCAAAATTAGCTCCTATAAATATTCTAGTTCACTGAATTGTGTAGCAACACGAGTAATGGAACACTTCACAAATGCATCCCGAGGAAATAAACTAACTGATCTGCGACGTAGGAAAATAACCGAATGGGAACTGACAGTGAAACAGCACGGTGCAAAGATTTCTGATATAGCTAAATTAGAAGCATCATTAAAATTCCCAATATCAGTAGCGACAATAACCGGAGAAGTATTATACGAACCGAAATATCAATCGCGAGGAGCTCCAATTAAAATTATTGATCATAACAAGCACGCGTGGACGGCTGCAGTAACAATATTTCCACGAGATAGAAATGTGAGATATATCCCTAAGGAGTTCGTCGGGGATGTTTTTTATAATGAGAAATTATTCGATGCTATTCACACGCTGTGTAAGGATGATCCTGTGTCAGTGTGGTTACTTAGAAGTGATGAAGATCCCGAAATAGGATTTGATCAATTTGTGAGACCAAATGGTGAATTATATCGCGTTGAAGAATTAGATAACAGAATGAGAAAAATCGCTAGTGAATTTGCCTTGCAATTCCATTTTCATCGGAAAATCCAAAAAATATTTCATTCCATGAAAAACTACTCGCGGGTAGCTTCACAATTCCATCAGTGGTAGCTCACTTCGCAAGAGAAAAAAACTCATGGCGTCCAACACAAAGTGATTTTCTCGAGGACGTTAAATTGAGTTGCGTCAAATTTAGTCATGGAGGACTGTGGAATACAAAATACCATCGTGACGGTATGATTTCAATTGATATATCCGCGTGTTATCCTGGAAGTGTTCTCGGGTATGGAGAATGTAGTAACTATTTTAAACGATTTGGACACCCCACACATGAAATGACTTGTGTTGCGATTAATGGGCCATTACCTGATTTTGATTTAACCGGATTCACTCGTGTGATATCATTTGAACTCGCCACAGGGTTACATCCGTGTAGTTATGTTTGGCTTGGTAGACATATATCTGAAAAGGCCTGGATGCCAATAGTGTTACTACGATATATGATTGATTGTGGTATGCTGATATCGTTGATTGTTTCCGAAGCTATTATATGCTATCGAGCTCAGAAAGAAGTTTGGCTACCACAACCCGATCTAGATCGTATAATTAGCGAAAAGCGAAAACAGTTTCCAGATTTCAATGAAGAACAAATCATGAATTGGTCTAAGGAGTTATTTGAAATTAAAAAATAACAAGCAAAAGATTTTGGACGAAGAATAATCGGTAAATTTACCCAGGGTGGAAGATACGACAATGCAAAATATTCTTCGCGGTTGATCATAGACATCGCTGAATACGATTTTATTGTAACGAATTTAACGAAACAGGGAAAACTTGTAAATCGTAAAGACGCTTTCCTATCCGATGGAAGACGATTAGGTACAATTGTTACCTATTGTGATGGATATATTAAACAATATACGCATTTGAGAAGTTCTATGCTAGCTTATGCTTCTATCAATCTATTTTCGATGATAAATATATTTCATAATACCGCAGTTAGAGTAGCCACTGATTCTATATATATCCACGAGAAATACAAATCAGATGTAGCTAAATTCACAGATCCGGAGGCAAATTGGGGATGTTGGAGATTTAAAAAGGAGACGCTACATGAGTATTGTGAATCGGCAGATGTTACCATGGATGAAAAGTACTTAAAGTGTGATGAGATTAAATCCGAATTTTCTAATGCACCACCGGTATCTGATCCAATATGTAGATACAAGACAATTTATTTAAACAGTTGTCGTGGATCAGGAAAGACAACTCGTGCAATTGAATTATATCATAGAAACGCTAGCGTTTCAAAATCAAATATGATTGTCCTAACACCAACTCATAGACTCGCCAGAGAGATGAAACAACGAGGGGTCAATGCCTGTACTTATCATAGTTTCTTTCGATGGAAAGGCGATGAATGGACTCCTGATCAAATGGGTGATAAATTCATTCCTGAAATCATAATTTGGGATGAAATATGCACAGTATCGTTGAAAGTATTACAAACATTTCTTGAGTGGTTGTTATTGAAAAATACAAAAGTCGTTATGTGCGGTGATCACGGCCAACCACCACCATTTGTCGGTGCATCCCCACATGAATGGCTAAAGGGTTTTGTAGACTATTATGAAGAAATTAACACTGATTATAGATCACTTTTTTGATGAACAATTACGAGAATTCAAAGCGCTAATTAGATTACAACCGGATATAATCCAGTGTGGAATAGCGCGTGAAATAATTTCAGAAACTCCCATGAATGATTTTTGGGAAACGTGGAGACGAAACGATTTGATAATTGCAAGTAGAAAAATAGTCAGAGACACACTTCAGATGAAGTTATTTGAAACGCATAAGAAAAATTTGCAACACTTCCAGTACCGTTGTGTTATAAGCCTTCGGATACACGAAAACTGAATATAGAAGTTGATATTCCAAGACCAAAATCCGAAAGATTTCAAAGACAGAATTTAGTGTTAAATGATATTGTGCTGGTTGATATCAGCGTCGTTGAAGATGCATTGCGTGCTAATAATTCCCCGTGGACGCTAGGTTACGCAGCAACAATACATTCTTCACAGGGATTGACTATATCAGATACAATTGTTTGGATGGTGGATAATCACATCGAATGGTCGAATTTAGTCTATCTTGCAATATCCAGAGTACGAAGAATAAATCAACTTCGAAGAATTGTTTTCGATGATGACACCACAATGGATAATGCTAGCATCGTTGATGTTAAAATTATTGATAAAAAACTCTCCGGTTACAAACAACAAGACAAAAAAAAAACAACGAGAATTTGACATTGATGCTGAATTAATAATTACGCTGAAGCAACAACAGAATAATAACTGCGCGAGTTGCAATTGTATAATGCGTTGGCAGTATTCGGATAAAGATCCTCTCCAATTTACCGTAGACAGAAAAAATAACAGTCTCGGTCATGTCAGAAATAATGTGATGTTGACTTGTCTTGAGTGCAACAGACGCAACGGCGCTAGTTAAGACCCCGCGGTGGTAATTGAGTATCGTCAGGAATCACTTGTAATTGTTCGCGTGTAAACCACCGCTGAGGGGCAGTTGAATCCAATTTATAGATTGGAGGTCTACCAGTTGATCGCGTTATAGTAGATATGCTATGCGTAGTAAAACTCCAAATAGGATCAGTAGCCCTTTTTCTGCCACCTTCAAGCTCTCCTAGTTCATATAAATATCTCACGGTGACATTACTACCAAGAATTGGTTGGGAAACGCTATAATCTTTTTGTGAAATTCTTCGAATTTCCATTTTAGGTATAGACTTCTTTTTAATCGCGTTGATAGGTTTCATGTTGATTGTTCTAGTAATCTCATTATTCAGTGCGGTAATCACAGCTGGTAACCTTTTGACCCATTCACGGGATCGCTTTTCTTGGATGAATTCTTTTGCGTATTGATATCCAAATAACCGCTCAGCAATCGTCCGATTAAATCGTTCAACAATTGCCTGATCGCGATGTAGTGCAGTATGCCCCCGTCGTATGGTGACATTGTGATGTTTCATCGCTGATAAAACAGCGCCTTGAAATTCCTTGCCAGGATCAACTTGTAACAGATTTGGTCAGCGTAGTGGGCCTCGTCGATAAATCTTTTCAAATGCAGAAGCAACTTCAGGTGATGATTTTGTTTTTAGCGGTTCTGCTTGTTTGTATCGACTCGCAACGTCAACTACGGTTAGCTCGTATTTGTAACCGTTGTCATGTGGTAAAAACAATAAATCAGCTTGATGAACTTCATTGGGTACAGTAACATCAAAATGCGAGAAATTGATTTGTTTAGGTCGCGGTAGATAAATTTGCCATATAGCCTGTTTGGATAACCAATTAGCCGCAGTAGCCTTTTTCACTTTTGCGGCGCTGGCGAGTTTACTGATTGCTGCTTTACCCTTCCAGTATCCTCTCGGAGAATAATAAATAGATTCCATATTATTAATTACCGGCACATAACATCAATTTGCCTTTCATAGCCGATTTTACCAACCACGAAGCGAATTTATCTTTGAAAGATTTATCAGGAATATCATTTAACGCATGAATTAATTTCACATCAGCGAGATGCCTGTGTTGCAGATTGCTGCTTTTATATGCAACATCATGAGCATGACACGCCTTATCAATAGCGTTTATCGGATACTCGCCGAATTGGGGTTGATTTTGATCATCAAGTCTGATATCTAATCGTGTTCCGGGGCCACAATAGCTATATCCTGGAAGGTGCTTTTCTCCGGGGTACTTTGCCCATGGGGTTCCAGGGAGCTTTGCCAATTTGGCTGTGATATCATCTCCTCGTTTTTTTTAAAAACATCTCCGGATTGTAAAATTTTTGATTTTGTAGAAATAAATCTAAATTTTTTTGTACCACATGTTGCACATCTACCAGTAAGTGCAGATCTGTTATTTTTAGTTGTAATCGTCGTCACATCATTTGTGCTAGTACGCGTTTTACACTTCACACAATATAGATCCATAATTTATGTATAGAGATATGAATATAATTGATTTTTCAGCGACTAAAATAAAAGAACCAGTTAAGCATCATGCAGCGCTACCAAACTCTATCCGCGCAATTATAATCGGGCCATCTGGATCCGGCAAGACGCAATTGTTGCTCAATTTAATAGTGAGATGGATGAAGTGGAATAAGTTGTATTTAGTTGCTCCTAGCGTAGATGATCAACGATGCTATGACGTGTTAAAGGATTATAACGAGAATGCATCAGAAATTAAGGGTGAGAACGCCATTGATTTTATAACTGATATTGACGAGGCGCCATCCGTGGATGACCTTGATGGGAGCATTAACAATTTAGTCGTATACGACGATGTGATGTTAGACAATCAAAAAAAAAAACCCAGCTAGAATATTTTCCCGAGGCAGGCACAAAAACACTGACGTGATATATGTCACTCAACGATACACTCAGATTCCAAAAGTGATCAGAGATAACTGTAATATTCTTGCTGTGTTTAACGGCGTTGATACACATACGCTACGGAATATTTGGCAGACATGGTGTTCTGATATGGACTTCAATCAATTTAAAAATTTCTTTAGTCATGCTCAGTCAACCCCGCATGGATTTATAACAATAAATTTACATGATCCTCGAACACGATATCGTATCGGACTCGATCAAATATTCGGTTGAAATCATTTATTATTTTTTGTTAACTTGTAGCAGTAGAGAGGGTGATGACCACATCGTTGAGACCAAAATTGATTGAAAAATCGTAAAGTCTCCGTTTGCTAAATGGAGACATTTTTTTTTTGGTTAAAATGAGATTTCGTAGGAAGCCTTATTTTTGCTTGAAAACGTGGTCTGTTCACCCTCTCTGCTGCTACTTCCTCTTCTGGAACACTTTGTGTCCCTGGCACCCGTTGTATCCTCTACATCCATGAATTTCGTAGCCCATATGTGATCCATGCACAATTTAATTTATCCACGCATGTGACCAGTCATGTGTGTAGAGTCTCTCGAGGTGTATTAGTGTCCAATGAGCTCCAAAAAAGATAAAACAGAAATTTATTAATACTTGGATGTTGTTGGTTACGGTATCGATATATATTGCAGATCCATTAATGCATTCATAAAGGCAAAACGTTCCACATATTACTAGAACTACGTGCAAATTGCTTTATTTTCGAGATTAACTTTTGGTAAATCGCGCTATTATGTGCGCTCGCAACTCTCAATGAATTTCGATTTCTGCCAGTACTCAGTTTCGTCAACGCTGATTCAAAATATTCCTTGGTAATTAGAACTGGTTTTGATACAACGGTGAATGCTGCTTTACCATTGTAGAATCATTCCGGGTTATTTTGTCTCGGGCGCTGCAGTCACTGCTTCTGCGTTTTCATGTGATGATTTCACAACACATTGCTAATCTCGAGTTGGCACTGGAACACCAGGGTAGATCATTTATGAATATTTCTCTGTTGCCTAACATTATTATTATTTAGTTTATATAACGCTGTGGTAATAACAATGCAGATATTCGTAATAAAGTCAAGAAGAAAAAAAAATCGTTCTATTTCAGCAACTCCTTTTAATCGGTCCAAATGTATGTTAATTCCGCAACCACATAATCACGCCCGAATCCATCAAGTATATTGAATGTAGCGGCATGGATATATGTGCATTGCTTCAAACGGAATTTTACGTTTCACTATCAACGATATGGCTGTTTCAGGTATAAAAGACTTTGCAAGACCAGTGTCAGGCTCGTTATGCATTGTTACTCGTGGACTAGGTTGATTAATAATGAGATTATTGGACTTCAATCGTTATACTAAACATATACATTCAGTAAATACGATCATAATTCGCGTGATAGATATAAAAGTAATGTTTATCAAAACATTTACATTATCACAAATAATTAAACCACTTAATATTATAATACCATCAGCTGTTTTTTTTTTTTGCTAGTCAATGGTTTTACAGGTTGCAAATGAATATGATACGCGTTGTGGTGCGGACAAATGTGCGATATCTTCCCGTATTATCCTAATGCAATTTCATCTTATTGGTATCAACTAACTCATTGATATAGATAACCGACACACAATACTCTTTGACTTCATAGTAGTCAGTGATCTCAACGATATTCTTTACTGCAAACCTGACAATAATATCTAGATGTTCAACATCAGACGTTTTTAGTTTAACAGTGTGATGTTTAAACTGCAAACCTGACAATAATATCTAGATGTTCAACATCAGACGTTTTTAGTTTAACAGTGTGATGTTTAAACACAACAAGATCACCCAAGTCAGAGCCAATACCTTGCCGCTAAACTCAGATAAGTCAGCTTTGGTGGCAAATTTAAACAGATCTATACCAGTTCTGTGAAGTGGAGCTGAAAAACGTCCATCAGTATTAGCATGCAGTTTGTATTAAATATTGTGTGAAATATAAACGTGATTCTGGAATTCGAGTGATTACTAATCTTTTTCTTGGCGCAAGTGCATGTAACGGTTTAAAGGTAAGATGGTCGCGTGTGGTTCTATAAAACCGAGATTGTGTTGGCAGAGTCGCATTATCGGTGCAAGTCGTTACGAGTAAAAACAATAAACAATGCTAAAGTATTGCCACGTGTGCAACCTTTTTAGTACCAAATCTTGTGAAATCCATTTTGACAATGCAGGTCTCATCTATACAGGACACTAAAGATACAAATTATTTCGCATAACAACACCAGACGAAATGCTTTATATAAGGATAACATATGTAATTGGATCCAACTGCACACAGACTTTCATGAAATGCATATCGACAACGCTATGTCTAAGCAACTCCAGGTGTCCTAACGAAAAATAATAAATCGGATACAGTGTCTTAAAGTCATATTTAGATGCCGGTCCATATAAAATCACATAATGTGATATGCGCGTGCAGTATGAACTATTTCATAGTTTATACGAATTTCGTCTGAAGGTGTCTGATGGCCCTTCGACTGCAATGAAAGCCCAGTCAGTTCCATGTGAGTCAAAATACGTCTTACCTGGTGTTTCTTAAATGTCTTGATTTTTAAGTTAAGACGCCACAAACATGTTTTGGTGCAGTAACACCATGGTGGATACTTCTCTCCCAATTAAGTTGTCCCGCAAAAGCAGTTGCTGGTTTTGTGTATGTGGTATCTGCGAGAAACAGCAGATTTGAAACGATTTCAGACTGCATACATGATAACAAAAGTTCTCGGAGAGAACAAGAAGGCGATAACAAAGGCATCGACACAACTATTGCTTCTAATAAAAATGTACAGTCAGCCGCAGCTTCATCACGATAGATTTCATTGTTGGAGTTTTTTTGCGGGATGATGTACATCAATATATAGCTCCAAGAAAAACATTGGAAGCATTTCTGCAAAACCCAAATATATGACAGAGAGATATTGCATAAAACATCGCAATAAGGCTTCATTAATTTTTCTCTTGGGTTAAGCAAGTCCACTGTTAAAATGCCGCTACATGCTATATATTATCGCTGTTACTATGCGTTAGTAATAGTGTTACACGTAATCTAGGTCCCTTAAATATATAAGGTTGAGAATCCACATTAACAGACGTATGCTTGATAAACATCATTGGTGGGATAGATTTTTGTGTGTAATGGCCGCTATAGCTGGCAAATCCAAATATGGTGGTAACAAATCTCACTGTGGTATTGACATTATAGTCGTTAATCGCCAGCATCATTCTGCCTATTTTCGTCCGATTTAAAACAATGTTTCACAAGGAAAGACGCACATAAATGTGTCCTGCAATTGCAATTCTTATTTTATTTGATTGAGATCCCTGACCGGGTATGGCTAATGCTAAAAATCATTAGCACTGAGGCACCCATGTCAAACTCTGGATCACATATATCTTTGATATTAGCCCAGATGAGACTTTAGTTTCAAATTATCGTTATTATGTTTGTCCAATAACCCTTATGTTCTCAACTGTAATTCACACCCCGTTGCATGATTTGCAATAAGTGAATGAGAACATCGCTCTTGAACGCTTTCATTGATAACCTTACTAACTGCATATCAACTAAGCTGTATTAAAGAGGTTTCATGTGGGTGGTTTGATGTCGAATGTTGTCCACCAGGCTGATTTGTTGTTTCCTCCACAAGATAGTGTCCATGTTAGACAGGGTTGATTGCAAACGTACAAATACGCGTTATCGATTGTCAGGTGTTGTAAGAAGATGCAATGAAACGGAACCGCTGATATGAAAAGATTATACAAATGTCGCAGATTCATTTAATGTATTAATGTTAATGGCCTGGACCACTTATAGAAAGAACCACGACAATCAGAAACAGATCCTGATGAAAAACATTTATCTGATCTCATATTGCGCTTTTGAGCAGTGTCAATGTACACCGTGACCATACTTTTGTGGAACGATTTAATGGTCCTCGTGCAGAACGGTTATTCGGTCATCGGTACGTGGAGGAATTGTTAATGAGGCTTGATCTGTCTCAGAAAGGACAAAATTACCTCTTTTAGTCATTACAGTATCGAACAATGACGTCACACAGAAGACTGGATTAAAATAAGTCAATGCAGTTCTATATAGGTTGCCTATGTTGCTCAGTAGTGATCTTCCATCCAGTACCATTACAACTAATTGGAGACAAGTGTGCTTGGTATCTATATTCAAATATTATGCCCACGTGCAAATTGGTTTAGTTGTTGATATGTTGTTTTATTAGTAATAGTCGTAGTTTTTGTTGTTGCAGTGGCATAAAGGTTGTATGGTCATCAATATGTAGATGAATTGTTAATGAGGCTTGATCGGCCTCAGGAAAGGGAAACACGACCTAGTAAGTCACAAATGCATTGAACAATGAAGTAACACAGGAGTAAAGACTGAAGTGGAAGAAGCCATGTAATTAAATGAAAGGTTGTCTATGTTGCTCAGAAGTGAACTCCAAACCACTACCATTACAACCAATTGGAGGCACGTGTACTTGATATGTGTATTCGCTTATTATGTTCACGTGTAAATTAGTTTAGATGTAGATTTATTGTTTGATTAGTGATAGTTGCTGTTGATGGTGTTGCAGTGGCAGTGTTGAACGGTGATGGTGGATTCACTGAAAATATAAGTTTCAATAATTAAAGTATGTCAGCCTTTCTCATATCTCTTGGTTATAATGATGCCGTACGAACTGATTGAGCAAAGGTACACTATGCATACTAATATAAGAGGAAAACGCGTCTCTAAAAATACATCAAATGCTTGTCTCAAATTTTGTATTTCATGAGAATCAAAGCTGAAATCGTTTCCATTGTATATATTAATTCGTTAATTTCATTTTAATGTTTAGTATCTTTACGTCTTTGAGAAGCCACATGTAGGTTTATTTGTTCACGCCTGATAATATAAACAAACAGATCCACAGGGCCGGCAATGTTGATTATATTATCTGACTACGATGCTACATCTAAGACTTGGCCAAATACTTGTACCATAATTTAACACCATTGTAAGTGTTTTAAAATATTCTTAATGATATGTTCTGCCTCAGAGTATGCATGTTCCATGCATACAGCTTTATCGTAGGTGCCCTTGAAGGTTATAAGCATATACACAAGCGTTTACCAAATCGGATGAATACTGCCACCGTTCAGGTGCATCCATGACTTTGATGACTCTTCACCGCTTTTATATCTTCTGATTTCAAGGCTGGGTCGATAAAACGCCTCCCACAAGGTCCATTACGCGATTGTATGAATACTCGAATTTTTCAATCGAGATTTCTCAGATAAAATAACTCATCATTTTCAGCATCATCAAAATCATTTGCAAACATGAATAAATAACATTCTGTTATGAGACCATGCGACCTCGAATGACCCATCACGACGAAATATTGCAGCAACTAGAGATAGGCAACACTATGTGAGTTGGAATTCAATAATATCATATTTCTTAGAGTTGGAGAATTTGTACCATCGATTGTGCATTCCATAATAACTTCTCAAACTGTTGTCGGTGTTTCAGAACTTTTATTCTACGTCGTTATACGATGTATTTTATATCATTGACAAAATTTTAGTTCGGATTCTATTGCACTATTGATGGCCTAAATCATTTCAAATTGGCCTGCTCTGGAATATCCTCGTCTATAAAATCATTTAAAAACGTCACTCAGTTTAGAGATGGAGAGGGCGCTAGTTTTCCTTTCCGTTTGTACTTTTTCTGCACAATAATATATATGCCTCTTTAATTTTAAGTTCCTCAAAAGACCATTTAAGTTATTTGGTTCCATTTCTGAAGTCACATCGACGTTAATCAATTTAACAACGCCTGTTCGTTGAGACTTTGATAAAACGGTCCATAACGCGATCCGAGTTTATCTGTTATATGTTGAATATTACTATCATTTAGTAAATTAACATAATTGTTGGAAACGTCCATACATTCCTTGAAAATATTTTGACCATCAGTCAGATATTGTCGTAATTTATTTAGACAATTACTTGTATCATCCAAAAAGAGATTTCTTCGTCCAATATGTATGTTTGCCTGATCTGTTTGTGCTTTGTACAGTCAATTCATGTGCAGTCTTGATCAATTTTCGATACGATTATAAGATCATGCGTGTCATTTATATCTACCATACAATCATTATATGTATCCTCATTTTCACATTTCATCAGCAAGGACTAATTTCTCTCCTAATGTATTTTATGTAAATAGTTTCTTATCACGAACGTTAGACCTGATCCCGAAATCTTTTGTCTCTAAGGACAATGCTGTAACTCCCACATCCTTCGTCTGTGTTGAGAGAGTGAATCACAAGTCTCGTATCTCACCTTAATAAATTGCTTGGAAAAACAAGTGATTGTTACACTGACACACTCCGTGCTTTCCTTGCACTCAATTCCAGACCTCGTGATCACAGCCTAATCTTACATTGAAATCGCCAAGAATGACGAGCTCATCTGCCATTCAAACGTCAGCAATGATGATGGGAAGATACTCATAGAACTTGACCATGACTTCATCTGAGATGGTCATGGTTGGAGCATAGCAAGTGATGATGGTAAGGTACTTTCTTCCAGACAAGAAGGGGAGTTTCGCTAGGCGCTCAGCGTGAAGAGGTAAGTGTTAGGATAAATCGGTCTGGTGTCAGAATAATCTGACTGCGTGGAACATCATACTACATGTCTGCGGCATGATGCACTAGTACTGGACATCATAATAAACTGCCACAATGCAGAATAAAGCTATTTTAAAAAATCACGTTATCTCTCTCTCTCTCTCTCTCTCTCTCTCTCTCTCTCTCTCTCTCATATTTCTGAGTTTTTCTGACTACAAAAAGGTTTTTCGGCATTCGTAAAAAGATAATAGTTTCCTCGTGGATCTCCCTCGGGTGCATCGTAGCCCATGGTAGCACACCCGTTTTCGCACGTGCCGCACTTCTTTCACGGGAATGACTTGAAGCGACAGGCAGAATTTACAGATTCTATAAACAGGCTTTGTGATCTCCTGTGACTGCATAAAAGGGTATCGGCCAGTTCTGAAGAATAAGTAACAACTAATGAATCTAGTTATTTGATTACATTAACTGAGGACAACTGGTGTAGCGTACTGTTTCGGTGATATTTTTTAAAACTATCAATATATCGTATTGCATCAAATGAGTGAACTAACCCTTTACTGCTTAAGCAGGTATTTTAAATATTCATGAAGCGTAAATAAACATACGGTAAATCAAGACCTGTTCATTGCGTTATTCTTACCAAAGCAGCCAATACCAATAACTCCATAGAAACATAATTGACTGGCTCTCATCACCAGTGCTAATATATACAGAACGATCGTACAATGCATACAATAATGTTCATTGTTAGCAAGCATAAATTTAAGGCCTATTAGTAAAACATACACCTGGTTAATATACATCTTGCTGTGAATGTATCTGTGTATTTTATTACACATAACCAAATAACACTTGCGATCTAGAAGTATGTACATTCAACCATCCGATGGCCTAGTGGTTATAGCGTCCGTCGCGGAAGCAGGAGGCCGTGAGTTCGATCCCAGGCCGAGTCGTACCAAAGACTTTTAAAAAATGGTACTAAAAGCAGCCATGCCTGGCGCTAAGCATTAAGAGCTTAGTGTTAGGACTAGTCGGCCTGTTGTTAGGATAATGTGACTGGGTCGAACATCATGCTACATGTGTGCGGCATGATGCCCCAGTGCTAGACATCACTACAAAATGCAGACATCTTAGCTATGTGACTGAAATATTGTTAAAGCTACTTACAAAATCCTAATCAATCAAGCAAACAAACAAACAAAAAGTCAGCCATCCCTTTTTTCTGTTGAAATAAATCTACCAAATCTGATAAATATCCATTTTTGCAAACAGAATGTATGACCCCTTTGTTCACATCTCTAACATTTTCAACAAAGAAACTAAACAACAATTTACCTTATAACTTAACTTGAGTTCTTTGCTCTGAATTCATTATGATGACGCACATACATTGGAGAATGAAATATTTATAACTATGACCAATCCAAAAGATTACAATGCGATTTATCTAAGACAAACTGTATGTAAGAAAGTATTATCAGTATTATATGTATCTGAAATACAATCTAGTAATGTTTATTAATACCGTTTAGTTAGTTATATTTGTTTTCAGAAGCAATGTGTATAAATGTTGAAATAAATCTACCAAAGCCCATAGCTATCCACAAGAAGTGGACTTTTCGAAGTTCATCCACCGTCCTGTGCAGTTACGAATATTGAATAAAGAAAACAGAATTTTAATATATACATGCTGGAGTGATCTTTCCAAAAATAAAGCATATTATTATATGCTCTTTTACTCCGTTAACTTTGCATTGTCAGATTGGTTCAGTGTTTTACGATACTGATCTCATGCGCAGATTTCATATACCACTCATAAAGGAACTACTTTATATTGTAATCTAACACTTGACGTACACTCCAGTTCTTTTGATTAGGAAACCAATCATGTACACTCACTCCTTTTAATGTTATTGATTATATTTGTTTCTGAATGAACTATAGTAGATGTTTCGTGGACTGCAATATAACGGCTGTTTTGCTTAGATTTCGCGTTAACCTTTTTGGTAGACGCCATATTTCATACAATTGCTGACTACCTATATAAAGATGTATGTGACGAGGCATAAACTGGTAATAAGAATGACAAAACTATACATACAGTTTTACATCCTGAATATCCTCAAAAGTACTTTCTTAGTACTGCAAATCCGAATTGCACGTGCCACGTCATGGGTTCTCAAGGTTGATTACACATTTTGAAATTGTACTGTAATTTCGACTATATTCCAAGTGAAATTACATCCTCCTTACTGCACTCTAAATAAAATAAACATTAAATTCAATAGCGCTTTTTGATACTTGCAATTGAAAGACGTTATATTTTCCCTACCTTATGATTTTAAACATTCCATGCCAGTGCAGAAACAAACTTACTGATGTCAACATGCTTCGCAAGCGCTGCTTCAATCCGACGTATTTAATGGAGAATTTGCACAGATGAAATCAATTCATAATCACGACTTTCAAAGAATAGACAATACTACCTAAATCTAATCATTACAAATCAAATGGAAAATTTGATGGAATTCGCATTCTTTGTTATTATGACTTCAAATCGTTTTATCAAGTAGACCGAATAAACCCTATTTTTAAAAGTTGTATCCATCGCGCGATTAAGATCAAAATGTTATGTGCATGAGTTATGTGCGCATAAATAATGTTTTAATTATCTAATGACGAATCTGAAAGTGTGTATTTAGTTTGGAATGCGGCATACATTCAGTTGCAGTGTTTATTGTAGTGTATTTTGTTTATATAATTAAGCTTTGGGTAGAATAAGATTAATGAGCATATAATGAAAAGGTTGCTGCATTTGTAAGTAAACAAATGAGTTTGTTGTGTCAAACACATATACTGCATTCCCTAGGTCGTGCAGTATTCCATCTAAAAAACTTGTTCAGATTTTCCTATACCAATGCAGAAACCTATATTTATGCATGATAATTTTTTACCTTTAACTCCAGCCTTGTGAAACATTTTAAGCAACTCAATGAAGCTTATCTTTGGGAATCCAGGTTGTGTTTTGCCATAATTTGGGTAGAAATCCACGTGTCCAACAGAAGATTTCATGCCAAGGCCTACACGTTCAAATAAAGAAAAGGAAATTGGTCATTTGCTAATAATAAATAAATAAATAAATAAATAAATAAATAAATAAATAAATGTCAATCAATCAATCAATCAATCAATTGAAAAAATCAATTAATAAATAAAGGAAATAATTCAATAAATTAGAAACAGCGGAACCAATCCATGAATAAATTGGCAAATCAATAGTCATAGTTTATCTTATTAATTTCTAACACTTCTCTTGTATTAAGTTTTAAATGTAATCCTAAAAGTGACAGCAGGATGAAACACTGTCAGTAATAAATAATGAATGTGACCTAATATAGAAATACACAAGATTACCATTAATGTTTGTATGTATGACGTCAACGAAAGAGGCGTCAGTCGGATCAAGTCGAAACATTGGGTCAGTATTTTCAAATAGTGGTCCAGCAGGGTCCAAACCTACAAACAAGATTTTTATTTTTGAACTAAATAGATCCAGATGAAAACCAATTGGTCTTCAAACTTTTTTTTTCTATTAGTGTTTATGATCAATATCATTGTGACCGTTAAGAATCAAAATGATTACACTTGTTCGGAGTATAAAATATTCTCTCTCTCTCTCTCTCTCTCTCTCTCTCTCTCTCTCTCTCTCTCTCTCTCTCTCTCTCTCTCTCCCCCCCCCCCAGGGGATACATTTAATTTCTGTAAACGGCACAAGTGACACACATGTAATATATTACAAGTAATTTCAAAATGCAAAACGCTTGACGCATTAATTAGCAGAATGAACAGAAATTGAATCGAGATCGTGAATAGTATTTTGGATTACATAATATTGTTTATGTGAGATTTTCAGATGTTTTGAAACGGATAACCCATTCAGTACATTATATAATTTGGTGATATTAAAATCAGCGCAATGAATACAAATAAATGTATTGTTCCCGTGACCGTATCAACCGAATTCACTTTTTCCATATGTGGCTGATTACAGACAAATGTTGTGCTTGAAAGTAGAAATAAGATAATTATTTTAGGCAGTATAAAACTAACCCGTAATTCTTCCTGTTCCAGGTGTTCTTTCTCCTGCATATCCAGTCACATGTGCACCCAGAATGTGCCCAATAAGATGAATTCTACTAAAGTATTCCCCATTTGATACTGTGTCAACTATCTTTATCAACAGAGAGATTAGGGCTCCTACTACACGTGTGTATGCCACAGCCCGAGCGTAGTTATTGTGGTTTGCACCCTTATGCCAATCAACGATAATGACGTTCACGTCATCCTGATTAACAAATTGAAGTTATATATATATATATATATATATATATATATATATATATATATATATATATATATATATATATATATATCAGTACTCTGTATGCAAACTAAACGCGATAACTATGGTAGAATCGTCCCTTCTGAGTGCGCATCAAAAACGTAGGCTAGACTTAACACTATAGAACTAAACATTTTCCGGTATTCTGAAACTTTAGATTTCTCCATAAGTTTTGAGCAAATCAATATTACTGAGAAAAAAATATATTCGTCATTCTCCCACATTCAACCTATCTAACTTTTATTAAATGCAAGAATTTATTAGTGCTGGGTATGAGTTCAATTTGTGCTTGTAATTTCTTTTTTTTTAATTTAAAGAATATTTAAAAAAATATACTCAGAATTTATTATGCCAAGATCTTGACAAATCTGAGAGGCACTCGCGAAAATCTCTCTCCAGAAATATGTGATACAAAGGCAAACACTTGAAAAAACTTAAAAGTATTATATTTTTCTAGGAAAATTATCGCCAAGGCCAAAACATCAATAAAGTTGTCATCAAAGGGTAAGAAGATATCTGGGATATTAAGTAAATACGAAGTCTTTGTATACATGATGTCTTTCATTCAAGGATCGGATACTGGTTAACTGTGACCTTTTTCTCACTGCATCATTCTCAAAGATAGCAAGTTATGCGTCTGCCAAGTAATTGTGAATATCCGGCATATGCCATGTATATTTTATATTTGAACGCAGAAAAACATTACTTTACAAACTAATAAACCAAATTTCAACACATTCCACTAAAAATCCTTCTAGAAAACGATGTCACTTATTTAACATAATACAAGGTTCATTCCGAGAAACAATTTCAATGACGTTATAGTATAATCTAACAGAGATTCACATCAAAAAAGATTTGAAAGTGTGAAAGTAAGCGAAAATGCAATATTTCATATCACCATTTGTCTTTTCCGATACAAAATAAACATAATGACATGTAACGGCAATATACTTTAATCTATTTCTTTGCAAGATTTAGTTTCATTTACATTTTACTATTTACTATCCCCCACGTCTGGATGCAGTGTAGGCTTTCATGTTCAATGGAGCGCGTGGAGAATAAGCCAATGTGAAATTTTGTACCCTGACACATTTGTTCTATATTGACAAATGCAATTTGATTAACTACAAATGCAATATACAAAATGCCGCAAGTATGCACTGGATGAACAATGATCATAAGGAATATTGTTCAGAGAGAAATAGTTTACTGAGATTTGATATGCATCTTTCATTTTCATCTTGAAGAGACATTGTGCAAGAAGCAAAATAGTATACATCCATCTACATGCTCTCGTATATACTAGATTACTATGTGTACGTAGAAAATGGGGTAATTTGGAAAACTCATTTTATTTTATGAAGAACATTTTATTTTTCTTTCCTAGTATTTTCAATAACTCTTGCCGGAAAACAAATTTAACTTTCTGCAAATATATTTCTTTGGTTCGTGTTCTTATAGAAACATGATATGAGAGAGAGAGAGAGAGAGAGAGAGAGAGAGAGAGAGAGAGAGAGAGAGAGAGAGAGAGAGATAGAGAGAGAGAGAGAGAGAGATTGAGACATATAGACAGATTTGATATGAAAACAAGCTTACCCGTTTAGGGATTTCATTCTTCAGGTTAATATCCTATGGATTGCTATGTTTATAACCGTGGATTATAAATTTTGAATTTTTGCTTCCGTCGAAATCGGAACTACGTACGGCAGTTGCGGTCAGAAACTGAGGACATTCTGAATTACTACGGGTGAAGAGCTTGTACTTTACATCGATTTTAGATGGTGGATGAGGAAGCAAAAGCAAGGCGTTGTGGAACTGACTTGTATTTTTTAAACATTCGATCTCTTTGTAACATATTTTAAAGGAGTCTAACAGGATGCCTGAAATAAAGGAAGAGTGATATTGGAAATCTAGATGATGGAAAAATTATGTAAAATTCAATATAACGATCATAATAAATTAAATGACTCGATAAAGTAGAGCATAAACTATTGCGTTCCGTTAACAGTAAAGAACACTTGTAGATGCTATTCATATTTTACGTTATGCCAGTGATACATGCTATGAATTCATAGAGACTCTAATTAAGATGTGTGCATGTCAATATTAAAGAAAACGCCAAGGGAGTTTACCTACCGCAGATTTTCATCCTTTTTGTGTTTGACATATATCTTTGATTTTGTGAAAGAGAAAAGTTTGAAAGATTTGAATGGAAGGTGTAATTTGACTGATTTATTTAAACATACAACTATGCTAGATATATATTGTTTCCTGATTTAGAAGAATTTACAATGTGATGGAGGCAAAAAGTTTAAGTGTAGTTGAAGGTGAATTCATTCTTCAGAACGCATTAGTTGAAGAGGTAAAGTGCACCCAAGAAATTACATGCAACTTTTTTCTTCATATGCGATATTTGCTACTGAAGTGCCCCATAAATGGAGCGAACGATAAAAGATTTTGCTTATTGTAGTCCTCATTTATTGTTTGTGTTTCAGCTATACATAGCTACCCGATTATGTGGTGAAGGGAGAGCCGGAAAAGCACAAAGAAGAACTTCCGTCTCACTGTGTCACCTAATGCAACTAGCGAAATACCTAATCAAATACTTGCATATCTTGGTAACATATTATGTTTAAAATGAGGCACGGTATACTTTATGAAATTATTCCATGCTACCATGCCACATGTCCTAGAAACTGAAAAACAACTTTGCGTAGAAAACTATTGTCTCAACTCCCAACAAAAAAATATTAGAATGTGACAAACAATGCATATACTATAAACATAAAGGGAGCAATCCTTGGTTTATTAAATCAGTTTAACTTCACAAGCTTATATCCAGTATAGTTTGACTCATTGTGATGCTTCATATGGAAATAAGTTGTTGTTTTCCACGAATATTTAATACGTGAGGAGCAGAACGCCAGAGGTCCAATGCCTGAACAACCAGACTTAAGATTTCTCATAACCAACGCAAAAGCCTGGGATGAAATGCAATATACTTCAATGTATTTTTTTTCATGCATACTGCTCTAATTGACATGTTTCAAACATAAGAATGTGCACAGATGGTCAACCAATGATGGTAAAAGGTAATATGACGTCAAATGACGTAAGGATACAACTCATTTAGAAGATATGCACTTCAATAATTATTAAAACAACATTTTTTTCTTACACAGATACAAATATCAAGAGTTATTCTACAAAATCAAACTGTTAAAACAACACGACATATTACAAAAGTGGAGAATGCTACCTCAATAAAGAGAGTGGTAGAAAGAAAGGCATTGCGATCCATATAAGAGGCCAGCCTTTACAAATACCCATCGAAGAGCTGAAACTGCAATTTGAAAATAAGCTAAACGTCACTGAACGGGAGCATACAATGTTTATCTTAAACAAATACTACTCAATGTGGCAGGAACAGGACTGTTTCTAAGTAGACACAGACGTAACAACAAAATTACGCACATCCTTTCACGTAAGAGGCTAGACTGCGTACACCAATGACCATGTCCAACCCATGGCCAAACTGGACATTCGGTGGATACATGCATAAGTCTCGCAACTACCAAGCAACGAGCAAAGCATAAGATGCTGCTGTCGGAAAACCCTGTCCAGAATCTTATCCCCTGGACCATATATGAGAACATGCCACTTAATGAAGACTCCACCGAGCAGATAACTTTCAAGTGGGTATCATAGAAAAATATTCTATAGAATTAGATGAAATAGTTACTAACTTGTAGACGGACAATGCTCCATCAAATTGGTTTATCTACACCATATGGAAAATGAACAAAGACAAAAGTAAATGTATTACCCCGCTAAATAAATTTGAAGGGAATCAGAAAGGAAACTACAACAAAGTCAAAAAGAGACAAAATCGATCTAAAAACCCAAAGAACCTGGGAAAAATGAGTTTCTTAATAAAACAAATGACTAAGATCGGCTTAAAACATTGGGAAAAACAGTTTTTTTTTTTATAAAAAAAACTTAACGTATTCCAACGCTTAATGATTGGTTTGTCTGAATAACAAATCCGCTGCAAAATGTCATCAATGAATTAAAAACATTTTTCATATTGATAGCCAAAGGTAAACCAATATAAAAGAGATGTTATGATTCGAACTTATTTTATAGGTGGCTGTCTGTTGACAGATATTTATACATTTATATTAGCTTTGAAAATAACAATGATTCAAAGCGTTTTTTTATCTCACAGAAAATTAGGCAATTTCTTTTAATTTGAAACATGAGAGATTAAGTATCTGTTCATGAAAATGTGATGACATTGTCCAAAAACAACAAAAATCATATCTGCATGTTGCTTTACCTGCATGCAAACAGTTACTAAATATAAATTTACCACACACAGGAGATGTGATCGAAACAATTTTGTGCATACACTCACTTGTCCCGCAATCTTTAACTCAATGCATAAAGTCCTTACCCGAAATGTTACAGCGAGATATAACTACACTGGTTAGACCATTTCCCCGTTCCATTTAAGAATTGTATTTCATAACAATAAAGGACGTACCTACTAATACATATCACATTTGAAAAGGATGTTAAACAAGAAAGTGAAAATGAATTGAATTCATTTCAATTTTGATATGGATATATAAACAACAAGATGTACAGATATTTAATGGTTTCAATGACATGTTTGTTACTCATAAACTTGATCCAATGAACTCACTTCTGTTTAAAATAAAACATACAATTATCTATCTATCTATCTATCTATCTATCTATCTATCTATCTATATATATATATATATATATATACATATATATATATATATATATATATATATATATATATATATATATATATATATATATATATATATATATATATATATATATATATATATAATATATATATATAGAATAGTGTGTGTAGATTAGAAAAAGGAAACAAATTTAGGTAGCATAGTGGAAAAGTTTCGATAAGTACAGTCATGTGTGGTGTTCCCAAAACGACATAATTATACTTAAACTCCAGTAGAGCAAATACACTAAATGTAAATAAAAGCAACAAAACAGACAGAAAAACTCCGCAGATCATTTCATACAGGAAAAGGACCAAATAGCAAATGACGTAAGTAAAACCCATACGTGTAGAACATTTCAGTACAACATACGAATAACAGGGTTGATCACTTAGGTAGCACAAAATTACTCAAAATACACACAAGAATGGACTTCCTTAAGTTTTGATTGAATATTTTTAAAAATCTTTTTTGCTGTTATACATTGTATTCATAAATAAGCAAATCATTAACTATGATATGTTCTGACATACACACTTATTTAAGGGGTAAATTCCCAGTCTGCGACTAATATAACTTAAATATTGAATACTTCAAGATGACATGATAAATCAATCCACGGCAAAGATCGTTTCAAATTACCAACTGTGCATGGAAAACGACCACAAGTTATAATGACAGATGTGGGGATTACATGTCTGTTATGACATGTATTTCAGGTTCGTCAATGCAATTAATGAAAATAATTTGGCAACGGGAATTCAAACATGTATGACCTATCAACAAGATAAAGGAACTCAAATCAATAATATTTTCATTAATAAAAAATTGTGCTCACAATTTTGTTTGATTCTTTTTAATCTCTACGATACAGCGAGGGAAAGGGG